>PVJH01023917.1:0-34016 GCA_004026705.1 Nesogale talazaci
CCCTGCCAGTGCCAGAATTCTGCACCCACTGACATGTGACTTCTTGAGCTGGAAGCAGACTTTATAGACCTATTGCGGTCATATGGGTTTATATTAAACTGAACTTATCACTTTGCACTGGACTGGATTGGGATGCCTTCTTAGTGTCACATTTCTTTTGAATATAAACCCTTTCCTTATACCTATATGCGTGTCTCTGAAATTTGTTCCTCTAGTCTATCTGCAATGACACACTTGCCCAGGTGAATACCTTCTATGTCTTTACTTTGCCTTATGCTGTTAGCTAAAACCTCCAGTACGATATTGAATAAAAGGGGGGACAAGGGACATCCTTGTCTGTCCCTTTCTTCAGTGGGTGTGTGTTTGTATTTTCTCTATTGACAATCATGTTGGCAGTTGCTTTTTCATTTATACCTTGTGTTGTCTTGGGAAATTTTCCTCCTATTCCTATCTTCTTGCGTGCCTTAAACAAGAATTGGTGTTATATGTTGGCAAATTCTTTCTCTGCACCTATTGACATTATCATGTTGTTCTTATAGTTTTTCATGCCAATGTGGCGAATGATACTATTGGTCTTCATATGATGAACCACCCCTGCATCCCAGGTATGAACCCCACTTTGTCATTGTAAATTATTTGTTTTATATACTCTTGTATTCTGTTAGCCAGTATTTTACTAAGGATTTTTTGCATCAATATTCTCAATTCATGTGGGATCCTTGCTTAGTTTTGGTATCAGTGTTATACTAGCTTCATAGAAGGAGTTTGGGAGTTTGAGATCTTTTTCTATGCTTTGGAAGAGCTTGTGTAGTGTTGGTGTCAGTTCTTCCCTGAATGCTTAGTAGAATTCTCCTGTAAAACCACCCTGTCCAGGTAATTTTTTAGTTGGTAATCCTTTGATAACCTTGTCTACTTCTTCTATTGTTTTGGGTCTGTTAAGATTCTTAACATCCATTGGAGATAATCTAGGAAGAGATAGTTTTTTCAAGAATTTGTCCATGTCATCCAAATTGGTGAATTCATTGGAGTACAGACCTTGGCAGCACTGTGCAACTATCCTTTTGTTTTCATTTGGGTCAGTTGTGATGCCACCTCTCTCATCCCTCATTCTTGCTATTGAAATTTTATCACTCATTTCTTTGGTTAAGTCTGCCAGCAGTTTGTCAATTTTGTTAATTCTTTCAATGAACCAACTTTTTGCAACATTAATTTTCTCCATTATTTTCTTATTTTCCTTCTCCTGAATCTTAGGCCTGATTTTTATTATTTCTTACTTTCTTTCTATCTTTTTTTTTTCTATTAGTGGGATTGTCTGCTGACTCTGCTCTAGTTGTTGTAAATTCTGTGTCAACATATCAGTTATGAGTTGCTCTTCTTTTTTCAGATGTGCATGTATTGCTATGAAACTATTTCTGAAGACTGCCTTTGCTGTGCCCCATAATTTTTAGTATGCTGTGCTTTCATTCTCATTGGTTTCAAGAAATTTTTAAATTTGTATCTGATATAGGCCAGAACACACTCCTTTTGCAATTGGGAATTATTCATTCTCTAATTATTTTCTCTAGTTCTCTTCATCTTCCTTTTGTTGCTTTCCAAACTTATGGCACAGTGGTCTAAGAGAGAGTTCATCTTTCTTCATATTTCTGTGTGATATCAATGTGCTTAAATTTATGTAGATTTGCCTTATGTCCCAGTATGTGGTCTGTCGTCAAACATGTTCCATGTGGGCATTAAAAGAATGTGAATTGTTTTTTATTTGGATGAAAAACTCTGTAGATATCTACCAAATCAAATTGTCTAATTGTAGTGTTTAGATCTCTAGCCTTCTTGTTGAATTTCTTTCCCTGTGATTTATCTTTCTCAGAGAGTGTTGTATTGATGTCACCCACTATAATTGCTGAGGTGGAAATTTCTTTTTTCATCATATGAAGTGTTTGGTCTACATATTCAGCGGGTCTCTCATTTGAGGAATATATGTTTAAAATGCTTATTTTTCATTGTCCACCCTTCCTTTGAGCATTATATCGTGTCCCTCCTTATCTCTTTTTATGGTTTGCACTTTGAGGTCAATTTTAGCTGAGATTAGGATTGCTACCTGTGCTTTTTTTTTATACTCAAGATGATTTTATTCAATTACTTTGAAAACAAAATCCCTCAATGTCTAACCCAAGCAGTTCACAAAAATGGCCCCAGAAAAGAAATCTTACAAGAATACATTTGAAGATAGTCAGAGAATAATTTTTTTTTTGAATTGCTATTTGCCTGGTATGCTTTTCTCCAGTCTTTGATTCTCAATATATTTTTTCTTTGATTTTTACGATGTGTTTCCTGTAGACAGCAGAATGAAGGGTTGTGCTTTCTAAGCCAGCTTAGTAATCTCTGTCTCTTAAGGCCTGAATTAATTCCATTGATATTCAGAGTTATTACATCTATATGTGTACTCTGTGTTGTCATTTTATTGCTCTTGTGTTGGATGTTTTTCTATCTCCATGGGTTGTGTCCATGTCTGTTTGTGGTTCTTTTGTGCCTTTCTTCCATCACTGATCCAGAGTTATCTTGGAGGCTGTTATCCCTTTGATGGTCTCTGGATAGAATGGTTCTGTGTGGCTGTCCCATGTATGTGCTTGGTGACTATTGATCTTCTGCCCCTGATGGGTCAGTGAGGACCTTTTATAGGGCTGGGTTCCTTTTAGCATATTATGTGAGGTTTTCCAAGTCTGGAAATACTCTCACCTCTCCATTAATTTTAATAAATAATTCGGCTGGATAGAGTATTCTTGGGTTTGCATGGTTTTCCTGTAATTTTCAGACTATGCTGCTCCACTCTCTCCTCTTCTTCATAGTTTCCATTGATAGGTCTCAGTATATTCTTATCTCTTTGCCTTTATATGTGTTTGCCCAGTTTTCCCTAGTTGCTCTCATAATTTTCTCCTTTTCCTCATAAATGGATAGATTAACAACTATATGTCTTGGAGTTTTCTTCTTTGGATTCAGTCTAGCTGGCATTCTTTTGGCCTCCAAGATGGTTGTCTGGTTTTCCTTCATTACTAGGGAAGTTTTCCTCCAACCATTCCATCACTATTTTGGACATTGGTTTCCTTGATGCACCTTCCTCCAGTAGACTGATAATTCTAATGTTGTTTCTTTTCATAGCATCAGACAGACTTCTGATGTCTTCTTCTGCTTCTCTGATAGATGTGTCACACTTTTCTCATGTGTATTACTTTCCACTTCTGAGTCATCTAGGTCACTGGTCCTGTTCTCTGCCTCCTTCATTCTCTGGGCAAAATCTCAAAGTTTACTATTAGTTTTTGTTTGCTCATTCCTTAGTTCTTTTATTTTCCTTTGGTGCATGACTTTTATCTCCTTTATCAATTCTTCCTTCTTCTCTACAGCTTTGCTTACCTGCATACATCTTAGCAACATTCTGACGATTTTTTTCTATGGTTGATCAACATCTGCATTTTCTACAACTGCTATTAATTCCATCTGGTCATCTTGCTTTGGATTTGGTTTCTCTTTTCTTGACACTGTGGAAGCAGCCAGCTGTTTTTTTTTTATTATTTATTCAAATTAGGTGGCATTTTCCTTGGAGCTCTGGGCTCTCTCTTTGAGAAGCTGGTGTAGAATCTTCAGTAAGCTGACTTTAGTCTGCTGCCTTAAGGTGCTGTGTTTCCCCTTTGTCCTGCTGGACCCCCTTTTGCTTCTCTTATGCTTTGTACTACAGCTTCCCTTAGGTCACCTCAGGAAGTGTTTGCAACTGGGCATGTTGTGGGGCTGATATATAATGTTGACTGGGTGCAGGGGAGTGGATTAAGGGATGGGTTGGAGATTGGGTGATTTGTTCCTGGCTAAGGGCACTTCCCACAGATAGGTGGGAAAATCCTCTGGCAGGGCACTAAACCTCTAGCTGCCTTATGGCACCTGGGCACAGGCCTCCTGAGAGAATGAGGGCCTGGCTGGCTGCTCCATTAGGGGAAAATTTCTGTGGAAGTGTGTGTGAGAGGGGATCTGCATGGAGTGACCCGGCGGGACTCTGGGCACCCTGGGGTGGGGAGGACTGGCTGATGATATGCACAGGCAGTGATGCAATGTGGACCTCTCTGCCTCAGGTAGCGATGCAGGCGCCCTGAACTCTGACGGAAAAGAAATTGCAGTGTCCGTGCAGAGTGTGGGCGTCTGTAGGGAGTGCTGGGTGTGATTTGCACCTGCTTCTGGCTCAGCTAAGGTCTCTGAGCTTTCTTGGGAGTCAACAAACCAATTCTAGAGCCCCACCCTTTCCCAAGTCACCCCCACACACCAATTTCCAGGAGCTCTGGATGTGAGCCATCTATCTGGGCGCCATCTTCCCCCATCCACACGTTCTTACAGCATAAACTGTTTGTATTCTGAAACTTCACGTGCAATATTCCTTTTCTACCACTTGTGAATAAATATGAAGACCTAGAACATGGTCCAGGATTTTAGACCAATATATGTGCTCAAATCCTTACTCAATTCTAGGACAGCTTCCTTTCAACTTTCAGTGGTTTTTCCTCCTGCTCACGAAAGATAACAATATCTATATCCCATTTGATCCAGCATATTGATTTGTCTTACTTTCTGAATTGGCAGACCCAGTGGAGTATAAATATCTGCCTACATGGAACATCTTTGTACAGTGTTTCAGAGATGGCAACCACTTATTTGGATGGACTCTAGCTGAAGACCTAAAATAATAATAAAAAAAACGGTGGCAGTAATGCAATTCTCTATAATGATGACCTGTTTATCTGATCTCACATGGAAGAAGCAAGTTTCAGACATATGATATAAAGCATAATTTTTTGAAAGGCATACAAAACTCACAAGATTTTTTTTCCCCATTGGATGACCTCTCCTATTCCTGTCTTATGTCCTTTGGGCTGACCCATTGATATTTCTTTGTACTATTTGAAGAGTATATGTCCCATATATAATTTGTCCAGTTTGGCATTTCTTTTCAGATCCCACTGCCTTCAAGTCAGTTCTAAGTCATAGTGATTCTCTTATACAGGGTAGAATACCCCTGTGGGTTTCTGTGACTATAGTTATTTATTGCAATAGAAAGTCAAGTCTTTCTCCTTATTTCCAGATAGGGATATGAAAATATACTGTTAAGAAGGTATATTTGGCAAATATATAGCATGTTTCTCTCTCCTATATCCTATGACCTTGTAAGGGTTGTTATTTGCTGGCTGGGTTGAGTTTTCTTGGGGAAGTTCCTAGCCTTATACAACTGAACATAAAGATATTATGTCATATACAGCATAGAACACCTCCTAACTTATATAGAAATTTCCATCTGGAAACTACATCTCATCTGGGTTCTGATGAGTCTATTTCTTGGGGTCACCCTGCAGAGGAACAATAGTATTTCCTTTGGCTCAAGTATAGTCGAAGAAGTATCCTAAACTCTGTCTGAAGACCAGGAAAAGTAGAGAGGTATAATGAAGCCCTTAAAAGCAGGGTCACCAAAAGGGCCAAGAAATAGGTCAAAATTGGCTGCAAATTCATCCCATTGCCTCCTTAGGTTTAGAAATCATACATCCCTTTTTTAGACTCACCTTTTTTTTTGGACTCAATGCTTTTGGAACTTTATATGAAATATTCTCTATATAAAACTGGACATAGTATTAGATAAGTAACATGACCAACCTATGAACTTGTTACCTCTTTGATTAATTTCAAGAAATACTCCATAAATTTCAAATAAGGTCTCTATTTCAAACCAATTCCAGTCCACATTTACAAGTGAAAACCCCAAATATAAATAAATCTCTCCAAAGAAGAAGTTCCAGTATCAGACTTCTGTCCATGGTGGAAGGGATCTTATACCATCATACTGCCATAGCTGTTAAGGGTCCAGGAATAGACAGCTGGATACACCAATCCAGAGTGAGACCCTGGCACAATCTGTAACAAATGAAATCAAATAACTGGACCCGTGAGCCATTGGTCATATGAGTTGCTTTTAAAAGAAGGACCTGTGAGTGTGCTTTTTATAAAGTAGATAAGTATAGCTCACACAGTGATTCTTTTCTTACTACTTTACATCATGCCCACAATGACACTATTTCCTTTTAATATGGTGTTAAACCAGTGGACTATAGAAATAAATCCAGCAACAAGTCCAATTCTCATCTGTATCTCCATGTTCAGTCTCACATAGCCACATGGAACATTGCAGACTGCAGGCAAATCACAGGCTGGTGGGTACAAAGTCTTGATGATCCAATGGCTGTGGAAGCATCTCAGTGTGGTTGTGGGTTCTCTTCAACAGGAAGGTGAAGTAGAGAGAGGGGCTCTTACCTTGCTTTCAACAGGAAGATGGAGGCAGATGGAGAGAGGAAGTTCCCAGAGTCCTCCTCAGGAGAATGCCATGCCCACAAGGAGACATCTTCAAGCTGACCTGATTGACTAGCTACACTACACTCCTTCACTCTATTTATCAACTTGACAGAAGATTATGTAACAAACTATGATATAACTACAATCTTTTCTTTGTCTCCTGTTAACACCTTTTATGCAGTTCATGCTGGGTATATTGAGACGTGCTGGGTTGTTGTTGAGATGCATGTCCAATCCCTTGGCAGCTTTGGAGCCCCAAGCAAAATGACGTGCATATTCCTCAGACATCTTCAGATTTCAGGATCTAGAGCTCGTTGTCCACAAGAAGGGAAACCCTTACTCATCCTCTTGTAGGACCGGTTTACCCTCATCTTATCAAAGTTGAGCTCCATCTTTGTCTCCATTCCCCTGCCTTCACTAATTGACATCCCATGGGAGCCTGAAGCTAATCATCCTACAACATTGTAGTAAAAGCGCATTTTGTCAACAGGAACCTTTCTGCCTTGTCGAACCCAATTTGAAAAGCAATAATCTCTACTTTCCACCAAATATTTACATCTCTCAGAGAATAAATTACACAGGCGGGTTTTACCAAGGCAGACCTCTTAGATGTACACATTTAACTCTACTGGCCAATTCTGACTGGGGAAGCACAGCAACAGAAATGTGTTCCTTTTTTCCAGTACCTCAGAAGAAAAGGCCTTCGTTGACAGTACTCAATGTGTCCCACATATTTGGGGAAGATTTTCAACATTATTCCTAATTCCACCCTCCTCCACCCTGTTGCAGCTCTCTAATGTAAGCATTCTTATCTAACACTTACTTTTGAAGTCTATAACCTGGTGAGGCTAAAATAAGTAGGACATTCTCAGTCATGCAGCACATGCCAGGATATTTCTCTTCACGAAGGTAATTTAATTTTTCTGCAGAACTCTGTTTACTAACCAAGTAGATAGGTCTTTGAATGCTGAGATGTGTAGTACCTACTAAATTGTTTGCTGATGTCATGGCCCTCGTAACTATTCCTTTAAATACCATACATAAAATGTGAAAAAGAAATGGCCACTAATCTCCATTTTCTTAGAATTATCAAGATTAACAAGAATGAGCTGCTAATAAAACCATTGAAGTTGTCTTCGAAGGAAACGTATATGCTATCCCTTTATTCAAAGTAAAAGAACTCAATATCAGGATACCTGAATCATTACTTTTGGTGTGGGATATGATCAATTTCCTACTAGCAGTTGTTGTCCAGAATTAGTGGGTTCTAGACATGCTGGCATCAAACATGCTTGTGTCATTCTCAAGAAAGAAAGCTATTTCTGAGTAAGTCAAAGAGGCCAAGTTTAAGAACACATATTCCCCTTCCTGGAATGAATAACAGAATTACAGGTTCAGACTGCAAGTGGATGAAATGCCTGATGATTGCCAATGAAGCTCCTAGTTGCTACCCTTTATTTGAGGACCTTGTGTTTTATGCCCTTGTCTGTTTTGTCTCTTTCAGGCTGGAAGCAATGCAACTACAAATGACTTTTTGTCTAATATACTGTAGCCTACCAATCAACTCTCAAGATCAGGCTGCTAACAAATTCCATACAGATGTTTTCCCCACAACTTCTTGCCCAGATAGAGACTAAAGTGATGTCACCCAAATCAGCTATACACTACTCTTCAGGAGGAAGCAGCAACAGAAAAATCTTTGACCCTCAATTAAAAGAATTTGGATGGTATAACTTGATCTGGGTCATTGACTTGAGCCTGAGCAGTGGGAGGGATTCTAAATACATCAGGTAGATTGGGTCAAGGGCGGAAGAGGAACAATGGACTAAATCCCCAATAAAGACAGAGGTGAAGGACAGACAAGACACATTTTTCTTTATCAGTAGTTTTCTAAAAGGAAGGAATTCCCAACAAAGGAAAGAGGAGACAGTAAAAGAGTGTGAACTGAGATAGGCAGAATATGTGCACAAAGTCCACAAATCACTTTATGACCCCTTAGAGCAAGGAAGGACCTTGTCAGAGTCCTGGTGGGCAAAAGACACCACACACACACACACACACACACAGAATAAACTTTGAGTACAGACAAAACATCATGAGAAGCTGGCAAATTGCGAAAGGTCTGCCCCAAAGCCAGTTAATAGTAGAAGACCCAACATTTCTGGCATAACAAATTTGAATTTCTAAGCAGCAAGCTTCTCAGAGAAGCTGAAGTTCCCATCTATGCAATCATGTTGGAAGTGATCTTTAATAAACCTACTCATTCCATTCAAATCTCTTTCATGTCTCTTATCTAAATACTTTCTTTCAGGAGCATTAATAGCCAAGGAAAAGGGCCTGTAATCTACAGGTCCTCCTAGTAACACAAAGGATGCTATAAATTCAAAAGAATTCCTTACCATTTCACAATTTTAAACATTAAAAAATTGAACTATTGAATTCAAATAAATTAGTTTCCTGATGTGAAATGTATAGACCAGAATTGGAAAAAAAAACAATGTTATCAACTTTAATATTTTATTTTATTCTTTGCTATAATATTAACAATGAATCCATACCATCGCAGTTGTTGGAATTCTGAGTACATGATGAAATAGCAATCAGGAAGCAAGAAAATAATCCTTAGTGTTAAGAAAAGCTGATCCATCTAACTACAAATTTGCCTCTCTAGCTATACTGTTACTCTACTCTAGACCTACATGACTAAGCATTAAAACAGTTGAGCAATGCAATAGTATCAATTGTGATAAAGAATGTAAAAGTCACCTTACCTTGGCATTTTACCCCTCTAGTTTCAACTCCAGAATGACACTCCATTTTGGAAGATCAAAGAAAAAAGTCATAAAGAAGAGCAGGCAATTACTAAAATATTCTACTAATTTTGAATGGAAGGAAAAATTGATATGCTTAAACATTTTACAACAATGTACAGTATCTTCAGAGTATCTCATTGTGTTCCAGAATAAATTGCAATTTTTTTGTATTAACAGCTTGTCTTCTTTCTTCCTCAAAGTAATTTTCTTCAGCTGCACTAACAATAGAGCTTGATCAAGTAAAAGGAAAGCTTTAGATAGATCAATAATAGACATATCCAAATTTATCCTTTCCTCACCATCATCTCTACAAGATCAATGCATTTCAAAATAGACAATCAAGTGACTTCTTTCATCTAAATTTGCTTCTAAAAATGTCATTCACATATAAAGCACAAGAGAGCTCTTCCAAGTCGTTAAACCAGACAGGCCAGTCTGACACAGGAATCAACAAGAGCGGAAGAGGGCCCTTGACAATACTGAAACATTGCTAGGCATCTGCTAAAAATGCTATAACCTTTAAGAAGCAAGAGTTTCTGCATATAACTCAATGATGAAAGATAGAGACATTAGTGACTGGGCAAAATTATGCTTTCATTACACAAGAACTATACTGGCTTAACCTCCTATCATTTCTTTTCCTCTTGTTGTCTGTGCTAATGAGGACCAAAGTTAAAATTTTTGATCATGTAAATGCTACATTATGAAAAAAATTAAATATATATTGAACCTACTGAATCTGGAATGAATGCACATATAAATATACACAAAAATGCATGAAAAGCTGTATAAATTAAGATTATTATTAAATTACTATAAAAGTGCATAAACATTCATGCTAGGAATCAGGAGTGCTTTGCTTTAGTGGTATCTGTGTGTAGTCACAGTAAATAAGATGTGCAATGTATTGCCTATGCTTATTTGCAGCCATCAATTACATAATCTGTTTCTAACTAGGTGAATTTACACAGAGGCTTCCGCAGTGGACTGAGACTTGGGAGGATAATGCACAACCATTATCCTAGCCAAGAGTCATAACTAGTCACTAATGTCTCTTTCTTTCATCATTGAGTTATATGAGAGCAATACTTGTGAGGATAATGCACACCAAGTAATGTTCATTTTGTTGTGTGTATCAGAACAACAACATCACATAATATGGTCGGAGAGAAAAAAGGGAGTGGTCTACTGACAATGAATCATTGTTTCAGACTGTCCAAAAAGGTTCCAATACTAATCACATCAATTTAAAAGAAATGAACAGCTGCTTATTTTCCAATGCAAGTAGCAAATATTTAACTGAGTGAAAGACTTAGACATTTTTATTTCAATTATTTTAATGTGACCATGAACATTTATTAAGAATATAAAATGAATGTTTCCAATTCCTCTGTTTATAATAACATAGAAATATAATAATTAAAATCACAATGATCAAGAGCTTGAGTTACTTTTGAAAAGTTTAGAATGTATAACAATTTAGCATTGCACTATTATCAGAATATATTTGTGCTAACTTGCTTAAATAATCTAAAAGGAAAGTTTCCTTAAATGACTCTTTACTGAACTCAGAACTCATAATTTATATTTCGAGTGTCCTAGAGTGTCCATTTTCTAAAAATATATGCTAAAAATTTAGGTATAAATCAGGAGGTAGAATTTGAAATTATTGGTAACCTAAATAAGGTGCGAAGAAAAAAGCATAGTATTTCTACAAAATCATAGAAACTTTTATTAAGCATAGTATCAAAATGTGGAGCTATAATTTATTTGCATATCCTTCCTAGGACTATTTTTCCAAAGGTGGAAGCTCTGGCTCTCTAAACTTTCATTGTAAACTTTGGTGTTCTTTGGTGTATGTCAATGTTCAAATAGTTGTATTGACATTCCAGAGGGACTCAGATTATGTTCCTTTGTAATGTTTGTTTTTTTGTTTTGTTTTGTTTTTTAGTTATTGGGAGGGGGTAAAAATACCTAATGGGAATGATAAGGGATGAAGGATCAATGGGATAACTCTCGTAGGGTAGCTAGCTCCAGCTACTCTTTAAGAAGGAATAGTCCAATTGTTATGATGAAAAACAATTCCTTGCAACTTTCCCACCACATCACTCATCTTCAAAATTTAAACTAGAGATAATTTATACGAAACTCTGTAGAAGCTTCTCTATATCACATTTCTTCACACAGTGCCTAAGAAACTACATTAATCCTGTCATCATAGTGCTTTTAAATTATTTTTATTATCAGTGCTAAGCAAAAATTCAAATGACCAACAATTGACTTTGACAGTTTGGCATCTCTCGTCATCACATCATTTATCACTACATGAATGGAAGCAGACAAACAGGGGAGCCTTTCACTGAGCACAGAAATGCCTATCTGGGTGACTGAATTGAAAGAATGATTCTGTCAACCAAAAATTCAATTGAGTTACTGAAGCAATTCTGTACATCATATCGATATAGCTTATTCCTTAACATTGACTGCTTTTATCCTACGTCCAACAAGGTGGCATTTTTTCATCTCTGTATTGCTCTCAGTCCACAATTACTTTTCCTTTCATTCATTCAGCGACTGACTAGGACTCATATTTCTCTGACAGGCAGCATTAGCCCTGAGGTTTTAGTACTCTGAAAAAATTGATACAGATATTAGGACTTTAAATCAACTTCTTTGTTAGCTATCTATATGCCTATGTGCCAATATTTAACAATGCAAAATAAAAATTTAATTAAACAACCATTTTAATTTCCAGATAAGAAATAGAAGACAAAACATACTAGCAGTGTCTCAGTTATTGGATTAGTTCCACTTATAAAAATAATTTCAGTTTTCTACTGATAAAGGAAATAATTCATTAAATTTATATGAATATAAAAAGATAATATCTCTATAAAACTATTTAAAATCAAATTATGTTAAAATGAAAAATCATTGTAACTGTAAGCATTATTATATTTACACATTTAAGAAAACCTTATCTTAATGAACTGTATTGTAATTCTTGCTTGATAGAGATTGACAAAGTAACTGAATTCAGGGAATACAACATAGCTTTAAGGTTGGAAAAAATATTATCAGAAATCATACTTTATTTTTTAAAGAACTGCTTTAAATTTATTTCAGTAAAGTTAATACATATGTGTGTATGCTTTCCAAAACAACAGAAATATCCTAATCTATGCTGATACTTTTGTTAATTCTACCTAAGATATCTCTTGGAGCTAGAAAAAGGTGCTATTGCATAATATTGAAAGTTTAATTAATTCAGGCTGGACTGAGACATCGGATTATTCAGAGGAAGATTGATTGTGGCACAGCTTACAGAATGGAAGCATGCATTACAAGGCAGTCTTGAGAAAGAAAACTTCTTTTCAATATGAAAAATCACTTTCAGAAAAATTAACTTATAATCCACGGTAAGTGCAAATTAGTACAATGAAATGAAATAAACTATTGGGGAGAAAAACAACGTGGACTTCGCAGGTGCTAATCAGACATAGGGCACAGAGTGGTCCTCGCTGGAATTGGTTAATCTGCCCTCATGGGGCCACTCTGATTTGGAATCAACTCAGTGGCTGAGAGTTTCATTTCGGTTTAGTATGTGCAGGTGCTCACTTTGAAGAGCGATTTGAACAATTTGGTTTCATCTACTTTTTCAGGGTGTTCCTTATTCAATTTTCACTTCTGCATACATTCTCTAGAATCCTAGTATGGACATTGTACATTCTGTGAACTTTAAAACATAATCCTTGATTAATTCTATTTTCCTATCTCTATTACTTCTCTATAATGCCCCTTTCTTTTACACTTCAGAGTGGGTCATTGGATGACATAAAACACCAGCCTCTTGCTGCAAATACCCCTACTTCTGTACAAAAAGCAAAGAGGGATATGGTAAATTGAGGACTGGAAGAAACTTATACAGACAAATCTTTTAATATATATATTGTTATTATTTTTATTAAAAATCATTTTATTGTGGGCTCGTGCATCGTTTTTCACAATACATAAATAAACATACTGTGCCAAGCACTTTCACATGTCTGCTGCTCTTATTATTCTCCAATCATCCGCCTTTTCCCTTGAGCTCCTGGAATGGGCTTTTCCATTCCTTCCCCTCCTCCCCACGTCTCCCCTCCCCACCAACCCTCAATACATTATTATTGTTCTGTCACATCTTAAACTGCCCGACCTCTCCCCCAACCCACTCTGATGATGTCCGTCCTTCAAATAGGAGCTTCTGTGTATATCCTTGCAGTTGGCTCAGTCTCTCTACCCCACCTTCTCTCCACCCTTCCAGCAGGTCCAATTTAACCAGCGGCCCGAAAGGGGCTCATCCATCTTGGTTCCCCCATATCTGCAGCTCCCCTCTATACTAGTGTACTTTCTCCAGTCCATCTGGACTTGTAAGGTAGAGTTGGGACCATGATGGTTGGGGGGAGGAAGACTTCAGGAACTAGAGGAAGCTTGTATGCATCATCGCTGCCCTGTTGTCCCTTGACTGGTCTGTGTCCTCCCTTGACTCCCCAGTAAAGTGGTGACCAATTATGTGCCAGTGGGCCTTAGGACCCCACCCTGATCTCCCCCTGATTCGTGATGACTTGGATCTTGTTCTTTGATGCTCAATACCTGCTCCCGACTGCCCTCTTGATCACACAGGCTGTGTGCTTCTTCCATGTGGGCTTTGCTATTTCTGCACTGAATGGCGACTCGATTACCTTCAAGTCTTTGAGACTTCAGACATTCAATCATTTGGTAACTGGCCACCATCGTTTCTTGTACTCTGTTTGTGTCTGTATTCATTTGTCTTCAGTGATATTGGGAGTCAATTGGTCCATTGATTTTGATTTTTGTTCTTTGCTGCCTGATACCTGATTGTAAGTCAAATCTTTTATGTTCATAATTTTGGGTCTGGAAAACTGACTCTGGTGGTGGAAGACCCTCACTGTTATGAGATATAATTGAATTTTAATATACATTCTCATAGCTGCACACAGTCCCTCCTATACCCCCACCCCTTAAAGTAACTGAAAAAAGGAACTACCATATAACAATTGTGTGCCTGGCTATTCCTTATGACTATGTTATCTGTAGATAAGAACATTCAGGTTCTATAGCCAAACCACCTTAAAATGTAGCAAACCCTTGGGGAGGGCTCAGGGCTGTCCAAAGTCAACTAGAAGTATGTCAAGACTATGACTCAATTTATTGCTGGCTTATTATGTTATCTGCTTAAGATATTACTCAATGACTATCTAATATGTTAGCTGCATGATATGCTTTATGAACTATCCATTAGACCCATTGGAAAATGCATTCCCTCTCTCAGTCCTGACATGCATAAGGAGTCCCTGTGCCCCACGGTCTGGATGTGGTTAATATTTTTACAATCACAGTTGCTCCTGAGGACTTATTCTAGTGTTGGGAACCCCCTCACTCCAATAGAGGAAGTGCCTCATCTTTCTGCTATTTCATTCCTTCCAAATTCTTCATTATTTCTTACAGAAGCAGCACCCAGCTTTCCTTCTGGCTTTTAAAGTTGTGATTGACTTTTCTGTCAGGTCAGATATCCAGGCTGTTGACAACCCATTATATATTTCCCCAAGCCATTTTCCATTCTCTCCTCATCCCATTCACTACTAGAGTCCTGTGCAGCCACACAAAAGCACTTCTGATTCATTTTCACAGTGTTTTAGAGCCTTAGCTTTCAAAATCTTTTAAAATATATCATTCTTTAAATTGATGCATTCAGAACCAGCAGCAGTACTTCAAATTGTTCTTGTGAAGCAAACTATATAAGCTGCAGTTACTCTTTTGCATGTTGCATATTATTTTTTAACTTCACTTGAACTCTAAGCCTTCATTTTCTTAGATTGCATTTGAAATTAGCTTTATAATCTCTCATGTAAGCACAATATTTCACATATATATTATATATATAATACTCAAACCATCTTTTCTTTCCCTTCCTTTATCCTTCCTTCCTTCCCTCTTTCTCTGTTTCACCTAACCCATAGTGTCACCAGGTTTCTTTGTTTGTTTTGCATCACTGGTCACCAGGTATTTCCTTTCTTTCTCATATATAGGTGTATTAATTAATTCAGACAGGTCAGAGTCCATATATATGACTATATCAAATTTTCTCTTCATAGTACTGAAAAATGTCAGCAACTCTGCATGCAGCATTAACAAAGAAGGGCATTAAATTTCAACTTGCTCTGACACAAGAAACAAAATTTTAGATTTTTACTTGCCAGGTTAAAGCATTCTGGAAGTTGCAAGATTAATATCTATGATTCTAAAATGTATGTCTTTTAATATGCTTTTGTGAAGTTATCTGAGATCATTTCACAAGGAGATTTATTATCCTTATTCCACGATAAATAACTCCCCATAACCATGCATGGAGGATATTGAAAGCAATGTTCAAATCAAGAAAACAGACACAGTAGAGGCTTATTGCTTTGTGGGATTTGTTCGAACTACCAAAAGGGAATTTCAAAATTATATATTTATGAATTCATAAAAGAGAGTCTTTGGGTAACAAGACTTATAATTAATTAATCTTTTTATTTCACGTGACTCACATAGTACCTGGAGTTTAATGAGATTTCAATAAGCCAGATGTTGTAAATAGCAGTCTACATATTAAAACTTCCCCCTGCATGATTGTCTTCATTTTTTCTCATATAGTGTTGTAATAGTTTACATGTCTTTAAAATTATATCTAGATAGTTTACCTTTCTTAAACTCTCCAGTCCAGTAGCCAGAATCCCACTTTTCAGCAAATCTGAAGCATTTACTACATCTTTGCTATGTAATGTGCTTACCAGTTTACCTCCATCTACATCATTTCTTATTATTATAACCTGCTGTTTTACTCAGCTTTTTATTACACTTCTTTCAGGAGATATTTTATATTGCATTTATCCCCAAATTAGTATCTTTAATAATTTATGAATGGATTAGTCCATGTATGGTGAAAAAATTTGATAAGCACTAACACAACAACTTGTATGGACTAGTGACTTTCCTTTCATTCAACAACTTGTATGGACTAGTGACTTTCCTTTCATTCAACAACTTGTATGGACTAGTGACTTTATTTTCAATACATAGTCTCTGTTTGTCTATTATGAAATAAATCAGCTGGTATTTCACCAACTTCTGTGCTCTCTCATTAGTCCCTTTAAGGATAAAATATTCTGAAAATATTTTAGGGTACTTGTATAATCCTCCTTTGGCTAGATAGGGGCATATGATGATTGAGTCTTAGATACTATAGTTCAGGAGAAAATTATGGGGTTTGTCCCAAAATTCTTTTAATCTCACTCTTTCCTCATTTGGTGCAAAGGATTAAATGAAGAATTCTGAGACCTAAAATAATAAAGCTGTGACACTGATGATATCAAGGAACAGAGACTACTTTTTGTTCACACTAGTTGCCATCCATTGGGTTCTGACTGATGGCAACCTTATATATAACAGAATGAAATGTTACATAGTTCTGCTTCAGGCTAACTACTTATCTGCTTTGAAACCTGATTTCAAAATCACATCTGTCTTTAGTAAAGAAAGCCTGGAGTCATAAGAAAAATTGAAAAATTCTTCTAAATATCAGTAAACTACAAGGAAATCATTACAATACTATCAGTGTTAGATACTTTTTTAAACTTATAACCACTGTATTAGTTTGCTATACAATGGACAGAAGTTTAAGTACCTTCAAAGTCAGTAAAAAAAAAACTAAAGTGACCAGACATCCTACTTTTGGTGGGACAGTCCCGATTTTAAACAATTTTTCCTGCATCCCGCTGCATTTTTTAAAAGCCCCAGTTTTGGGAAGAAATGCACAAGTTAGAGAATGAAGGTGGAACAGGAGGGGAAAACACCCCCCTCCTCCTCCACCCCCAGCCCCACCCCTGGTCAATGGTGTCCCGCGGTCGTTACCAATGTCAAAATCTGGCCACTTTGTCTATAACCCTTCTTTTGGAATCTCCTCAAAGCACAAAATGAGATTTTAATGTATTTATATGATATTTGTTAAACTAAAAGAGAGATATATATGCTATTATTAAACTAATGCACATGATTTCTTTTTTAAGATAAAGTTTTTGGTAGTCAGTCTTCCTAAAGCAGAAATTATATTCAATTTTAGATATATTATTGATTGACAACTTGGTTTGTTACATATGATAAATATGCAAATTTTTCCAAGTAAATTAATTTAAATTAACGCAAATTTAAGTATATAAAATTATTAAATGACATATCCATTTAGGATATAGGATTTTAAAAATAAGTAGTTATATTCATTAGCTACACAATAAAAATTAACCAAGTAATTAATCTTGTTATGTACTTTCATAGTGACAGCTACATATTTCTTGGATATGGATCATTGATATATTTCTAAAAAGTGATTTTTTCAATATTTGTAGTGTTATCATCTGTATTTTTTCATAAATTTCCTGAAGATATTGATAGTTGAACTTTATACTTACTAGAGAAAATTTTGACACTTTGAGTTGATTCTTAATTTTACAATAAAGTCTGCATGCTTTGGGGAGAGCTCAACAATTCTAAAAAGAGAATAATATAAATTCTAGTTTTTCTATTCACACATATAAATATTACACAGTAAATATATTTACATTTAATCTCTTGTTTTCTTCTGAATCATAGGGCATATTTCTTTCTGGATTATACACATATTCTGATATTTTATGCTTTCAGCTGAGATCCATTTTACATCAACTGTATTATCATTCCAAGTCCTCTTCTGAAACTAGCTTGAATTTCTGGAAGCTCTGTCAATGTACTACAACAGCCATATTAGAATTATATTCAGCAACATTTTATCTGAATATGATACTAATGATATAGTTTGATAATTCTGTATCCTATTGGATTACCTTTCTTTGTAATGGGCACATTGACACATCCCATTGACCAGGTAGTAATTTACTGAATTCTTTGTCATGGGTTAGTAAGACTCCCAAGTTAGCATTAGAGTGCTGAAACTTGCAGTTGGCATTTCTTCCTGAAGTCATGTTTATTAGTAATGCCTTCAGTGCAGCATCATTAGTTCTTGATAATATATGACCAGTGGAAATAGTTGAATGTCAGTTAATTCTTTTTGGAATAATGACAATTATTTTGATCTTCTTTTAAAGTTTCCATATTTTGCTCATATAATCCCTTAATATTATAAGTTGAGGCTTGAATTTTTTCATTTATTTGCATATTCTCTTTACAATCTTCAGTTTGGGATTTGTAACTCAAAGTCTTTGCATATTAAATCATATTACTTTAATTTTATATTAAGGCTCTCCACCTCTTCGAACATATTTAGTCAACTTGATTTGCATCTATTTTACCTGGTAAGACCCATGTATATAGCTGCTATTTGTGTTATTGAAAAGGGGTTTCCAATTAATCAGTTGCTGACCTTAAATTTTCTATCATAAGATTTTGTCTTTATTTCTATCACCAAGGGCAAATTTTCCACCTATTGGGCTTTCTTCTAGTTTCCAATTTTTCCACTTCTATCATGAGTAATTAGCAGTACATTTTGATGGTACGTCTGATCAATTTAAAACTAAATAAACTAATAGAATTCTTTAATTCCTTTATTATTGTCTTTAGTTGATTCATAAATTTGAGTTATAATTGTATTAACTGGTTTTCCTTGTAAATATGTAACCCTTATCTTCCACAGACAACACTACTTCTAAATTTTGAAATATTGTATTTATTGATGAATGTGACTACATTGCCATTGAATTTGCTATTCTTATTGAATCATGATTATCTAATTCAAAATAGCTAATACCAGACCACTTGGGTTAATTAATATATAAAGATAACAAACTTAATATGTCACATTTCATTTCAGGTTAATTATAATTTTCCTAGATTCATAATTCAAAGAATCCACATTCTAATTATTATTGGATTTTTACATCTGCTAATTATAACTTTAAATGATGCCCTCTTATCAAATGGTCCTACAATCTTTGTGCCATCCGTACAACTAAGGTGGACTCTATTTTGACGAAGAACGCTCCTCTAGTCATCCTTTGAGTACTTTCAGACCTGTGGCAGTCATTATCCGACAATATAGATGGGACTGGTCTGCTCTTTGAAAGACTAGCAGATCTTCTAGACGGCCTATTCCTTTTTCTTGTTGTTAGACTGGAAGCTCTACAAAACATGTTCACTGGGAGATCCTGGTGGCCTTTGAAATATATATGGTAGAGTTTCCAGTATAACAGCAACACAGGCAGTGTAAAAAGCTGATAGATAAGTGGAGGAAAAATAGTAAGCTATTTTCTGTACAAAACAGTTGACTACAATGATAATAAATTATGGGTAATATTAGGAAGAATGACAATTATAGAACAGTTGATTCCATTCACAAGGAACCTGAGCATAGACCAAGAAGGTAGCCCTTTGAGCAAAACAAAGACATACTTAGTAGTTTGACATCAGGAAGATGTTTCCCACTGTTGCAACTTCTCACTGTGCTTATTCAGTCTCTATACATTTATTAAAATATCTTAGGACATTAACTAAGAACAAGTCTTCAAGTTTAGAAATGAGCCCACTAAGTGCATGTGATATGCAGTGATAGTGTTATGTTTGCTGCAAATGATAAGGCATCTAAAGGTGAAGATCAGAGACTCAAAGTCTGAGTATACATTACATTTCAATATAAAAAGAAAATCTCACAAGTGGATTTATAAGGACTATCATGACAAATAAAAAATGTTGAATGTACTAAGGAGTTCACTTTTACTTGTATTCATAATCAACAGTCTTTGATACTCTGAAAGCAAAGAAGAAAAGATCAATTTATTTATTGCATTGTGTAATCTTTCTCCAAAATAATTCTTTTTTTTGGTGGAGGGCCATCACTGCCCTGGTGGGAGTAGGAAGTCCAGCCTTGCTCCTGGAGAGCTGCTGCTGGATTTGAACTGCCAATCCTGTGGGGTACAGTCCCACACACAAACACTATACCACCGGGGCTCAGCTAAAATAATTCTTTAAAGACTAGAAAACAAAGTATCGCTTTGAGGAACTGGGGTTGTCTGACATATGTCATCAAAATTTCAATTGCTTTTCAGGCATGTGAAATCTGAATAATGAATAAGGAAGTTTGATGCTTTTACATTATGGTGTTGGTAAAAAAAATTTTTTTTGAATGTGACAGGGAGAGCTTAGGAACAAATATGTATGAATTGAGGGAAGAATGTAGCCATATTACTTCTTATAAGCAAGTATAGTGAAAATTAGTCTCATGAACAAGTTATCTAGAGGGACCTGTACCTGGAGAAGTGGATTAAGCTTGAAAAAGCAGATCAGCCAAAAAAAATTAAAAGAGGATACCATAAACATTAATCACTTTCCAAACTATTTGTTTTAATATAATATGAGAGCTGAAACCATTCCTGCTGTGAAAAATAGCTACAATATTAATAACCATAGGTGCAACTATATTAATTGTAAAGAAAACATTTTGTCACAGCACCTAAAAACCACAGCTTATAAATAGTAACAAAAAGATTTCTTTAACATTAGTAGTAGTTGCACCTATGGTTATTAATATTGTAGCTATTTTGCGCAGCAGGAATGGTTTCAGCTCTCATTATATTAAAACAAATAGTATGGAACATTATTAATGAGATTTTTAATTCTAGATTGAGTTTTTCTCAATGCAATCTGTGCCTGTATAGCTCGATAAGATTGGGTTTTAATTACATGAAGGAATAATTCCAAAGGCACAAACTAGCTCCAATTTTATAGCACTGATGCCCTCTCCAAACATGGTCACCTTCACACATGGTAGCTTGGCTCTCATTGTCAGCACAGGGTGCTAATGAGACCCCGGTCATGATTCGCTCTCTCTACATGTCAGTTATCTTTACTCTGTTCTAATCCTGTGAATCATTTGTATTAAATTTGCTTTCCACTCAAATTTTTCTTCATTCCTCTGGAAAATTTTGCATAAAATATGAAATATACCATGAGATTAAACCTGCTACTGAGTGTTTGGGGATGGGGTACACGTCAATCTGTCTTTCTCTGTGCTACTGTGATGCCATGATATCACAGCCACTTCAAATGCCAGGAAGGACACCCAAAGTGAAGTTTTCAGAGGAGCTTTCAGATTAAGAACAGACAGTGAAAAAAAGAAATGTTTGTCCACTTGGGAGAAGGCAGCCACATAAAACCTTATGCGTAGGATTGGAACTTTGTCAGGTACCGAAGGCCCAGTGAATGGAAGCAGAACATTGTCAGAGATGATGCAGAAGATGGGTCCCTCAAGTCAGAAGGCACTTTCCTTCCTCATAGATGGAAGAGGAACGGCTTTCTCAAACAAGAGAGAAACATGGTGATGTGAATGAAGTAAACCCTGTGGGAATAAAGCCTTTAAGAGCTTCATTTACTGGTGGGAGCAACTAAAAAGGAGAAGAAATAGCTGCCAACATCAACTAAAAATTGGAATGTACAAAATATGAATCTTCAAAAATATGAAATCATCAAAAAGGAATTAGAACACATACACATTAATATCCTTGATCTTAGTGATTTGAAATTGACTAGTGTTAGTTATTGTAAATCAGAAAAGCATATGGTTTCCTGTGCCAGGACTTTTTAGGTTTCTTGGGTGAGAAATACCTCCATCCTTGGCTTCACGTGAGAAAGCACTTGTACTGAAGCCTAGTGTGTGATACAAGTTGGTTTTTATAAAGGATAGAAGCTATTTCAGGCATAACAGTAACCTGAGAACAAACCAGAGAGAGAAAGAGGCCATGGCACAGCTGATGGGACCCAGGTGCAGCTGCAGGGAACTGTGGAGGAGCTAGCTAGAAGAGCGGGAGATGGCCTCCTGATTCTGGCTTTTTAGGGCCCTCTGCTGGGAGGCTGTTTGACCCCATTGGCTGATTAAGCCCACACGACCTAGATTGGGTCCCTCCCTAGTACTGACTTCCTGTCTCAAAGGACTGAATTTTTGCATGCCCTCTAGCCTTTATTGACTTCCAACTTCCTGCAAAAGGGGGAGGGAGACCTTGGCATTTAGAGAGACAATAGCAGGTTTCTGCCTCCAGCTACCTAACAGAGTGACATGAGAGAAATGTTTTGTATGTATTCATTAAAACACTGGTTCTCAACCTTCCTAATGCCACCACCCTTTAATATAGTTCCTCATAATGTGGTGACCCCCACCATAAATTTTTTATCAATCATATAAACAATATATATTGTGAAATATTTATTGCTAGTCACAAGTACATGAAATTCTGTCTTGAAGCATGATGTAGCATGTTGACGGTCTTCATGCTGGGGACTCATAGGTGGGTGTGTCTGCATGTGGGCGGACCCACCTGGAGATGGGTAAAGGAGCTGTGTCTCAGTTTCTAAGACCGTTGGAAATATGTGTTTTCTGATGGTCTTAGGCAACCTCTCTGAAAGGGTCTTTTGCCCCTCAAAGGGGTCACAACTCACAGATTAAGAACCACTGGACTAACAAGACATTTCAAGGTCTATCTGTCTATAAGTATATGAGTATAATACTGTCTATAAGTATAATATTGTCTGTGTAAGTATTGTATCTATCCAATAAATACAATTATTATTCAAATTTATATATTAAATATAAATGCACGGGATAAAGCAACTCAATTCTACCAATGTCTTTAGTTGGAACTTGATCCAATGTGCAATAATATACATTGATAACTATTAAGAGTGGAATGCAAAAATTGGAAACACAGAGGACGGAACAGTTGTTGGAAAATATGATCTCAGTGACAGAAATGAAGCTGGAGATCACATGATAGAATTTTGCCAGACTACAGTCTTGTTCATAGCAAACACTCTTTTAAACAATGCCAATGGATACTATAAACATGGACTTCCCCAGATGTAATACACAGAAAACAAATTAATCATATCTGTGAAAAAAGAAGATGGAGAGGCTAATTATCAGGTCAGGGACTGAGTAATGCTTTTATGTAAGTTCATGTTGAATCTGAAGAGAATGAAAATAAGTCCACAAGAGCCAAAATATTACCTTGAGTCCATCGAATCTGAGTTTGAAGATGCATCTGAAGACCACATTGACTGCATTAAAAAGTAATCACAGAAGACATGATGAGTTGTAAGAGGACCAAGAACTTCATTCATGAAGAAAACAAAAATCATTACAAACACAAGAAAGAAAAAAAATCAATGTATGCCAGAAGAGACTCAAACTTCTTCTTAATGGCAAGGTAGTTATTGTAAATGATGCTGCAGTCACAGAGCTGAACAGAAAAGGTCAAAGGACAGCTGACGAAGACAAAGTAAAATATGGAAATGAAATGTGTAAAGGCCTAGAATGGGAAAGCCAAAATAGAAGAACACACTCAGCATATCTTAAACTAAAAAACTGAAGAAAATATAATAGCCATGAGTTGCAATCTTTTAATAAATTCTCTGGGTAAAATATTAAATGATGCCGGAAGGATCCAAAAAAGATGGAAGTAATTTAGTGTCATTTTCTCAAAAAGAAATAGTCCACATTCCACCATCTCAGCAGTTGACATATGAGCAAGGAACAATGGTACTGAAGGAAGAATTTCAAACTCCACTAGAAGCATTAATCAATTGACATCTATGGTTTATATTTGTCTCTGTTCATTATAGCTACATCATTGGTTACCAGGTCCCTGGCTCTAACAGTTTATCCTTGCATTTCTAAGGCATTGGTAGTGTGCATGGAGGCGCAGAAAGGGATTTGATTGCATCTTAAAATCCCAAACTGTGCCTCAGGAAAATGGCTGCTAGTTGTCAGGATCTCTCAAGCAAAAATACGATCCCATTGTTTGCAGGTGCTTCTGTCGTGTAGCATGAGGTTTACATTTTTGTTGCTTGCAGGAAGACTGCTACATCGGCAGTCAGGTCAGGAGAAGAAAGGCATGATATTGCTCCTGATGAATTTGCTCAGTCTGTTGCCTCTGTTTATCTCAGTAGACTTGTGCCCCGGGCGCAGAATGAATACATTCTTCCCTGTCAAGTACTGTGTATTCTCTTTTCACAGTAAGCCTAGAGCCCTTCTCAGTTTTGCATCACTGAAAAACTGTCAGAAGACAAGCGCCCTGACAAGAAATGGCCCTCTTTGAAGCAATGCATGTATTTCTATCCAAAGATATCTTGTTGAGGGGAAAGGTTGACATGCAGTGTTTATACTATATAAAATAAATTGAAGAGATTTCTTTGTTTACAGATGTAAGGAGAAATAAAACAATGCTTAACAAATTATTACCATAGGAACTACTTGTTTTAGCAAATACTGAGTACAATATAATCATAATTAGTCAACATGACTCTTAAGGAATATAAATAGCTATAACTAATAAGAAGTATGGACCTAATTTTTACCTTAAGGATAATAACTGATAAAAGGAATAAGTTGGAAATGTAGATATTTATTAATGGATTTCCATTTCTTGGTTTAGTTAAGACCAACTATTACAATATTCTCTGGACAATTAGTATACAAAATACAAATGTGTAATTTGCTTTTATTAGCACACACATGAAATATTGTGATCATTTGCTTCCTTTATCTATTCCTACATGTATTCTTGCTCTGTTATACATACAACATGAACAAGTGGTTCCTCATCATTATCTTTCTGATTCTAAAACTTCTGTTTTTCTATATTTTCAGCCAGATGCAGAGGAAAAGAATTAGTATTGAGATCTGTTTTCAGATCTTAATTTTATACTATCATTTTGTAAAAAGAAAAAAAAATGTGGCAGGGATGATATAAACAGCTAAAGAGGAAGTGTCCTACTTAGTGAACGGTGCTTTTGTTATTCAAGAAACTGAGAATAGATGACTCGAGCATATTTCTTGATATTGTATTAAATATGTGTGAGGATAATTTAAATAAGTATTGCTACAAGAGTTCCAGTTTATATGCAGACAAGTGTATTTCAAACAAAACTTGTGTAAATGTGTCTCTGTAATCAGTGGATGGCTGCAGTCAAATTATCTCAGCAATACACGAATCTCTTAAGCGGACTTAAAATAAAAGATAAAATTGTGCTATAAGAAAAAGATTTTGAGGTCAAGCCTAATATAAAATAAAGAACTAAAACTCAGCTGGACATCTTTCCAAATAATCAAAGCTTTGCAACAAGTTTATGGAAAGGCTGCCTCATATGGGAAAACAACAGCAGTGTTTTGATTAATTAACTCTTTTAAAAAAGTCCAAAACACACTTCACACTCCCTGCCATCAAATCAATGTTGACTCATGTGGACCTGATAGGACACTGTAGAACAGCCCCTGTGCGTTTCTGAGCCTGCCGCTCTTTACAAGAGTAAAAACCCCGTCTTTCCCCACGGAGCAGGCTGTGGTTCAGGACTGCTGGCCGTGCAGTTAGCAGCAGCCGCATGGATTGCCATTAAGCCAGTCAGGGCACCTTTAGCAAAGATCAGAAAACCTGAACTGTGAGCCAGTAGCTGAAGTTCTATCAAAGAAGAGAAGGAAGTGATGTTCAGTCAAGAAATTGATGGAGTAAAATTAAACAAGCTCTGATGTAATAGCTACTACAGTTAGGATCTCAGATATTTTGACCATTTTCAATTTTAAGCAAGCACCTGAATCTCAGCTGGATTTGGCCAAATGGGTACCAAAACATGGCACCTATTTTCATCAGTCTTTTAAATAAAATTGCTTAAGCAAGATCAAAGCTAACGGAAACAATTTTATTAAATGAAGAGTAATTAGGGATGAGACACAGATATACTAAAATATAGAGCAAAAGTTCAGTCAACATAATGGTTTTTGATAGTTTCGGCTTTTGATAAGTTAATTTCAAGATAGATTTCTCTAAGAACATAGGATGATCATGGGTTCTTACTATAAAGACATTTTAAGAAAATTGAAAGCTGTATTGGTGAAGGAAAAAAATCACCACAAAAATTTTTCGTGAGGAATTTTTTTTCCCATCACAACAATAAACCAGCTTATTCTTTAAGCTTAAAAAAATTCTCCTAGGAGAGTTTTGTAGAAAACACTTATCCCATCTACTATAAAGTCTAGCTCATGTCCCTTCAAAGCTTCTGTTTTCAAAACTCAAAAAATGTCCGAATGGAACATAATTGAACATGCCATAAGTGTCATTATGAAGGAGTGTGAATAACAGAGTGCAGGATTCTTTGGGGAAAGGGCTAGAGAGATGGAAACAAAGTCTTGGGACCTACATGAACCTAGATGGAAAGTATGTTGAGAAACAATGGAGTCACATTTTGTTGTTGTTGTTGTTGTTGCTGATTTTGTTTTGTTTTTGTAATCATTATCTTGGTATGACATTCCATATATCAATTGTATCAAGAATAAATATCTTCTTCTTGAGCCCTTCGTTTAAACTCCTCTTTTCCCCTTCCTATTCCCTCACAGTATCCAGTGTCCCCCTTCACCAACATCTCTGTTAATCCTGCCCTGTTGGTGGGGGACTACATATCCAACCTTGAGATTGGTTTCCCCTTTCTCATCCTTTTCCCTCTCCTCATTATATGGCTGCTCCCAGGACTAGTCCTGAAGGGTTTATTTGTCTAAAGTCATATTTTGATACTTTTGTTTAACAAACATTTCTATGGTTTTGTTACAATATTTTAATCTTTCCTCAAAACAAATTTTTGGATAAAGAAATTAGTGGAGTTGCAAAAAATGACACAGGTTTTGTAACTTTTAATTTGAGGATTTAGTAGGTATTTTATATGTTGACACAGGAACAAGAGTAAATATTTTCTATTCTCATTGTACATTTTGGCTGCATCAGAAAAAAAACTTTTTTTTTCATAGTGTTTACTGCTGGATGAAAAAAATATCAGCTAATAAAGTTTGTGAAGAAATGAATTTTAGAAAATGAGTAATTTAAAGTTGCAGGGGGCCAGGGCGCGCGGCTACAGTGTCCAGACGTATCCCGCATCCACCATAGCACGCCAGCTCACCCCATGCAAACTGGTTCTGACCCAGGAAGCAGCCCCTCGGGCGCACCAGGCCGGAGGAGAGGGCCAGGGACTGGTGTGTGTGTGTTTGCAGAGATCACTCCCACAAAAACCCCTCCATCCGGCAGATGCGGGGTTGAGTTCCACGCAAGAAAGGTCAGTTTACAGAGGGGCCCAGGTTGGTCCTCCCGTCCTCCCCCACTTCCCGGGGCTCAAGGATCCCGCAGTGCACCCTCTTTCTGACCTCCCTCCGCCTGCCGTGCCGGCACCCACTGCCTCTCCAGTAAATGGGACACTTTGATGTACACTATGCTGCAGCCAGAGTGGGTACGGTCTGTAAGAGGTGCCAAACCACACCATCTTGGCCTGGCCTTGACCCTAACTTCGGATCTAGAGCAGAGTGGGAGGAAGACCCTGGTAGAATGTCAACACCCACACCCCTTCACCCGAACCCAGGGTGGTGTCAGGCAGTTAGGAAGACCTAGCTTCCCACACAGGGCCTGGCCTGAGCAAACCGTAGTGCTCACTAGTGCTGGTGAAGCACATGAGGTTCAACTCTGTTCCTCCTTCAGAGCCTGAGCTTGACCTCAAGAAGCCCAGGGACCACACTCCACCTGAGGTCCCCCACACTCTCCACTGGGAGTCGCAGGGAGAAAACAAAGAAGCAGAGTGATTATGAGTCTGTCCTTTCTACAAGATTAGGCCTAGCCAGGCAGACTGAGAGGCACCCCTCCTCCTGGCAGGATGGGCCACGAGATTGCTGGGTGGTCTTGAGTCCAGCTCTGGCCCTCTCTTGGCCTGTCAAGTATGGAGTGGATCTGATCCCACAGACCCTTCAGCTTGATCATTTGAGGTTGGCCCTGGGCTTTCCCAAACATTAGGCCTGCTGCATCACCCCTTCCCCTCCAGAAAGTTCTCAGGGAGGCATAGGTGACTTTCTACCTAGGTACAGAGCCACAACTCCCAATTTCAGGACAGATAGGCAGGATATTATGTCTGGTTCTCCCAGCTAACCTATAAGTTCAGATTAGTCTTGGAATAGGAGTGTCTCCAATTTGACAGATGAAGAAACCGAGTCCTAAATTGGCCTCATTGCTGGCCTGAGTGAGACATTGCCTGAAGTTCCAGGCAAGATTCTGTTGATAACTTTATGGCTTTGACAGTGTCCGCCAGGTCTCTCTCCTCTGAGTCTTCATCTGTAAAATGGGGGCAATAGAACCCTTACGGAGAAAGTTAGGGTGAGATTTGAGGAAGGTGGCTCAGACCTATACTCAGCTGATTGTCAGGCTTCCTGAGCCACTTTCCCTGCTCTCCTTCCTTCAATATTTGAGAGCGCCCACTGTGTGGATGATGGGAACAAAGGTCCAAGATTGGGGATTGCCTGTCAATGTTTTAGCCAAAGACAGAGACCGGATTAATTTGGAAAACTTCTGCACAGGAGAACCAGAAAGAAACAATGCGGTCGATCCTTAAACTGTGTGATAAAAGGCTGTGTTTTCTATGAAAACGTGAGAATAAATTCAGGAACATATAGCTATAGGCTTAGTACTAAGACAGCACCTGGACCTTGGTACCCTACCCACTTACTCTCTCAGTGCAAGAATACATTGTTCTATGACTCTGGCTATGATGCTCACCAGCCCAATATGATCTCTGAAGTCAAATAGGTGCATAAGCAAATGTGGTGAAGAAAATGGATGGCACCCAGATATCAAAAGATATACAGTCTGAGGTCTCAAACCTGAAGAGAAACAGCCAACTAGTCAAGAAATATCCAAGCCCACACAGAAGAAGCACACCAGCCAGTGTGGCCAAGAGGAGTCAAAAGGATCAGGTCGCAGGGATCAAACAGGAAAAAACTATATTACTGTGCATGCACTTTCCTGAGATGACCACTGAGGATAAGTGGGGACAGGAGAAATAGTGGTGAAGATGACTAATAGTACCTGATTATCAAGACATAATGCCTGAGGCCTCAAAGGCTTGAGGATAAGCAAACAGTGCAACAAGGCTGTGTCAGTCCAGGTAGACTACAGGAACAAATTTCATAGCCACGCAAATGGATATAAGCAAAGGGTTTATATGCAAAAGGAATGGGACATGGAGAAAGCATCCCAGCCCTGTCGAGTTCAAAGTCACAAGTCCGATACCAACTCATGTCTCCAAAACCAGTCCACAAAGTCTCCTTCCAACTCACGAAGTCAGAGGTCAGTGGGTGCAGAATCCTGGCCCTGGCAGGGGTCTCTACATGGCTCCTTGCTTCCAGGGTTCAGGGTCCATCAACAGCATACCATGAAGGAAGAAGCAACTCATCACTGGCAGAGGTCTCCATGAGGCCGCCCCAAATTCAGAGGTCTGGCTCCATCAGGGCAAAGCCCTGTGGAGAAGCTGGCTCCTCCAGCTTCTCGGACGCTGCCATCTTGTTCTGTCCATCATTCATCATCTCTCACTAACTTCCAACAACTGGGGAAGACAGCTTCTCATCTTCACGAGGGAAATATTGTGAGATTTCCCAGAAATCTCAGGAGAAAGCCATGCCCACATAGAGGCCTCATTGGCTACTCAATAGCTATCTCCAGATTAGCAGGCTAGATTCTACCCCTACATTTCAATCAAAAAATTAACATAAGCACATGACTGCCACAGACCATACCTTGTTAATTTTATACTTTCATATAACTCTATAACCATGTTTAACCTTCAAATAAACAATAAAATCATATCTATACCAAACAGGATAAAACTAAAATGCATACAATTCAACATGTGTCACGATCATTTAAAAATAACATTCTATAAGTGAGTAAAACAAAAAAATATCCTGTGCCTTACAATTGTAGTTACAAAATATCTACACCTCCATCCTATAATCCTATAAATATATACTCCACCACCTAGAAGAGTTTGCAAGCCAACCACCTCATGCCTTCATTCCCCCATTTTGGGTATCTAATTTCTATATTGCCACTTACACCAACCCAGTGCTCTGAGGAAACTATCATATCTTTCAACGTGAAGAATCTTCATTCCAGTTGGAAACTCATGAAGTGTGCATCCATTAGCAAAGTCAAATCAGGACAGGCCATCCATAAAGTCAGCAACGATATGCACCAGTTCACAGACCCAAAATGCTTCTCTTTCTCTGGTCAGGTTCTGGTCAATTCAATAGGGGGCTGTTTCTCTTAGCCTCACCTTGGTAGCCATTGGTCGCCTTCTCTTTCAACCAAGGTCCCAACAAATTCTCAACATGCCTAGCTCTCTCATGCTAGGTCATGAACTTCAAACCAGTCAACCCACTCTCGTCTCCTCTATTTCCTGTGAACCAGGAAAGTCCCCGGGTGTCAGTGGCCAAAGTCAACCCGGCTCTTTATTGCTGCATTTCTCCTGCTTTCACCGACAAGCAGTTGTTTTCACCAACAAGCAGTAAATCTGGGTGGTCACCTAACAAGCATTTCAGCCTGCCACAAGTTTCCTTTAACATTCAGATCCAGAGAGGAGTTATCTTCATGAATCCAGATTCCTTTGCTTCTGAAGATAATCACTAGTCAGGATTTTCCAAGAAAATAGACTCTATCCTTCTTTATCGCTCAGTCTGGCCTTTTCTTAGACTACAAGTATCCTGAAGACTCCGAAAGACAGGTTGGGGCTACTTTCTTCAGAGAAGTCTTTCCAGGTGTGGCCTAACCCCATTTAAGCACAAGGTGGGGTTAATCTCTTTAGAGATGTCTTTGATGCTAAATCCTAAACCCTCTAGAGGTCAATGCTTGACTTGAGGTAACTGGATTTGCAAACTCTTCCCATACTTCCCAGTAAGCATTTCTGTACATCCTTATAGTTACAATAACAGGCATAAAAATCACTATAAAAAGCATAGTCAGAAATCAAACTTAATTCTTAAAACAGTCAAGGTCAATACTTATTAAGCTTATCTATATCCTTATCTAAACTACTGTTTACACAAAAACATGGAATTAGGTCTCTGAAGACATCAAAACAGATCCCTGCTTTTGGTCAGGCATTCTGACCTTCTTAACCAATGTCCTTGAGCAGAATCCCCATTTTATAAGGGAATAACCAAAGAGAGCCTCCAAACAAAGTAATCAAAACTTTTAACTTCCCACATTGTTTCCAGAAAATAACTCAGTAAACTGCAAGGACATATCTGACTTCTGGCTAGCCAAAGAAGTAACAATACCATGAGGCACAAGTGAAACATATATCTACTTTCCATCTTTATGATTTGCTCCCCTAGTACCCCACTCCTGAGGTACCATAATGTGTCAGTCCAGGTAGACTAGAGGAACAAAATTCATAGACACCCATATGGATGTAAGAAACAACTCATTGATGGCAGAGGTCTCCATGAGGCTGCCCCAGCTTCAGAGGTCTGGCTCCATCAGGGCAAAGCCCTGTGGTCTCTCCACTGCTCCTCCAGCTTCTCGAACGCTGCCATCTTGTTCTGTCCGTCATTCATCATCTCTCACTAACTTCCACCAACTGGGGAAGATAGCTTCTCATCTTCATGAAAGAAATATCGTGAGATTTCCCAGAAATCTCAGGAGAAAGCCATGCCCACATAGAGGCTTCATTGGCTACTCAATGGTTATTTCCAAATTAACAGGATAGACTCCACCCCTACGTTTCAATCATAAAATTAACATAAGCACATGACTGCCACAAAGGTCTATCATAGAAGAAGCACACCAACCTGTGCAACAATGAGGAGTGGAAAGAACCACGTTATCAGGCATCCAAGAACAAAAAGCGTATCATTAATTGCCCACCCTCCTGTCAAGATTGCTGAGGACAAAGGGTGCAGAGGCAGACAGAGCTAAGGAAATTGATGGTGCCCAGCCACCAAACAACAAAGTAACTGGGATTTTAAAGGCTTGAGTGAACAAGTGGCTATCCAGTGCAGAAACAGCAAAGCCCACATAGAAGAAGCGCACCCACCTGTGTGATCACGAGGAGTCAAAGGGAGCAGACATCAAACATCAAAGAACAGGGACTAAATCTGTAAGAATGAGGGGGAGAGCAGGGTGGGGACCCAAAGTCCACTTGTGGGCAATTGGACACCCCCTTATAGGGGAGTCATGGGGAGGAGATGGGTCAGTCAAGGGGCAGTGAGGTAGCAATGAAGCATAAAACTTTTCTCTATATCCTTAAGGTTTCCTCCCCCCAGCCACCACAGCCCCATCTCTGCCCTGCAGTTCCAGCTGGACAGGAGGAGGTGCAGGGCAGAGATGGGAGCTGGAAATGCAGGAACTTAGGGTGGATGAACCCCTGGGGTCATTGGTGCGAGTGGAGTTGCCGGATGGGTAGAGGGAGGGTGGGGTGGAGAGAGGAAGCCAGCTGTGGGGATCTGCAGACTGTCTTCTATCTGGAGAGCAGACGTAGGGAGGAGTGGGCAAGGGGAGATGTCGGGCAGTGTAAGATATGACAAAACAATAATGACTGCAGAGTAATGAGAACTGGGGGGAAGGGGGGAAAGGTAGGAGGGGGAAGGAAGGAGGGCTCATATCAAGGGCCCAAGTGGAAAGGCAGATGTCGGGAGAATGTTGATGAGGGCAGGCAAGTGGGGATGCTTGGCACAGTATATGTAACTATGTATTGAACTATGTATGATGAAAAGTGATGTATGAGCCCCCAATAAAATGATTAAATAATAAGACTCATTTGAAATAAAAGAAAAATGAAAAAAAGACTGTGTTTTGCCATGATCCCTGGACCCCAAACAATGGATGATGAAGGAAGCAGGTTTGCTATCACCAAAGAAAACAATTGATATCTACATTCTCTGAAAGGGTCACCAAACCCTCACACCCCGAAAACCCAGGCGTCACTGTTTATACTGACAGCTTTGCTTGTGGCCTTCCTGAGAGAGAAAAACTTCACTGACTATCTGGAATTTGAACTTCAAGGAAGGAGGCTGTTACATTTTGGAATTTTAAGGACTAAATCTTACATTATATTTCTAGGATTCTAGTTAACAGTGGTCGCTATTGTGTTCCTTGGAAAGTCTCTGCCCCCATAGGTTCCCTTCATAGAGAGCCCTGGTGGCGTGGTGGTTGCGAGATGGGCTGGGATCCCAAAGATCAGGAGTTTGAAGCCACCAGCAGCTCCAGGGGAGAAAGATGGAGCTTTCCACTTCTGGAAAGAGTGGCCATCTTGGAAACCCACGCCATGATTGGATGGCAGTGTGTTGAGTAGGCTCCTGAGAGGAGCGGATCAGCAGGTTCTTCCTCCCTGGGGCATTGGTGTGTTGGCAGGCCGGTGGTCAACCATCTCATTGTCAATGCTCCTCCTCCTGTGTGCTCATGGAGTCCATGGTGACTTACATGGACTGGGCAGAACTGCCCTGTCGTTCTTCCTCGTAGCACCTGGTGGTTCTGAACTTCCAAACTTATGGAACTCAGCCCAATACATAACCACTACACTGCCTAGACATGTTGGGGATTGCAAACTTTTCACGGAAGGCCGGACTCTTGTCTCTATCTGCAAGGCCTAAGGCAGCAGTTTTCAACTTGTGAGTTGTGACCCCTTTGGGAGTCGAATGACCCTTTCACAGGGGTTGCCCAATTTATAATAGTAGCAAAATGACAGTGAGGAAATAGCAATGGGATAATTTTATGCTTGGGCTTCCCCACCACATAAGGAATTGTATATATTAAAGGGTCTTGACATTAGGAAGGTTGAGAACCACTGCCTTAAGGGATCTGGGAGAGACTGGATCCTTGGAGGGAAAGAAAGGATAAGGAGGAAGAGAAGAGGGTGAATCTGGGACTCCCTGGGTCATGGTAGTAGTTCCCACTGAGCCAA
>PVJH01023918.1:0-33918 GCA_004026705.1 Nesogale talazaci
AAAAAAAAAAAAAGCCCCAAAAACCCTAACCATCTTGGAAACTAAGAGGAAAAAACATTCCCGGAATGAACACTCAAGCAAAGCACACGGACGGGAAAGGGTAAGGGCCCCCCCACCCCCACCCCTACCCCCGACATAATGGAGAGAAGTTCCCTGCGCGTCACCAGTGCTCACACAGAACAAGCACAGGGAGGCTCCTCTTAGACACAGGTCCCAAATGCATCCTGTGGGCTCGTCCCCTCCCCCGAGATGGACGTGTGGCAACTGTCTCTAAACATAGACTCGTTCAGAGACCAACTTCGCCGGAGAGAGAAGGCCAAGCCACGTGAATTTGTTCAAATGTCGGCAAATGGAAGCCCCGCTTACATTCGTCGACTTCAGCTCCATGGTTTTCTCTACGGGATCAACCACAGAATGCTCTTGCACGTACGTTTTCGTTCTTGCTGCACCGATTATCTAGGCAAGACATTCAGAAGTCCCCATCAGCCGGGTGGGACGCCCATCAAGTGTGTCAGTATTGGGACTCGAGGAAGCCAAAGGCCACAACAAGGACCAGCTCCCAGAATGAGCACGCATTTTGAGGGTGCCAGTGTTTATGGGGAAATGTAACAATTGGACGGGTGCTTGGGGGTTGCCGTTGGCACAGTAATGCAGATTTGAAGCCGTCACTCACCGACCGCACGACAGACGGTAGGCCCCACTCCGTGCTGAGCAGCCGCTGGCTGTGCAGCTTCCCGGCCGGGTCCACGTGCCTGTCCAGGACGTCGACGCCCACCACGCTGGGGTTCATTGGGTTGGGGTATTTCTGCATCGCTGCCATGGTGACCGTTTCCCAAGGGTGGCTGCCAGCACCAAGCAAAGAAAGCCGTCACTCGAGACGCACATGGTGTGGGCAGCCCGCCCTTTTATTCCCCACAGTCGACCCAGGAATCCTTTCAGGAATGTCAGCCATGGGGAGAGCAGGGGTCTGGAGGGCTGCCCTACGTTCCTAGCATCTGTACGCAGCTCCTGGCTAGAAGGTACAAATCGACTGAAACCAGGTAATGCAATCAGCTGCCATCGCATTGATTGCGAGAGAGCGCCCCTGTAGGGTGGGGCAGACGCCCCCTCACCCCCCCCCCAACTTCCGGCTAGGACAGTGCTGCCTGTTGCCCACTCCCTTCACCCAGGTCTAGGTTTCTTTCTGTAACTGCTAAGCCACTAAAGTGTTAAGAGGCTGTTTACAGGTGCAGAAAGCCTGCCTTCCTCCGCTGAGCACAGCAGGGCGGATTGAACAGCCAGCTTGGAGATGAGCAGCCCAGCACCCACCCAGAGAGGCGCCGGCACCGCTCAGAAGAGTCCTGACACGGGGCCGACTTCAATAGCACGATCCCAAGAAGGGCCCGCTGAGCCATCTCTGCTAGTCCTCTGGCCACGTGCCCCTGGCTTGCTTCTGAGTGGCCACCGCACCGGACACACGAGCACGTCCTTAGGGCGCTCTTCCCGCTCTTCGCACCCCTCACCCTGCGGTCCACGTAGCACTGACCAGCCCGAGAGGAACTTGCACCTGGGCTTGTCTTGAACAGTGCGCTTGGGTGATGCCAACGAGTAGTGTTAAGGGGCAGCCTTTCTAAGCGAGCCTGCGGGGAGCCATGTGCCGCGGGGCCAGAGATGGCCGGGACCTCGCACTCACAGGTGCCCGGCGTTCAGGGAAGGAGCATTCCACTGACTGGCGGCGCTACCTTTGAGGAGCTCTGCGCCCAGAGCCCCCAGACCGACAGCACGCCGTGCCGTCACCTCCCTGGACACCAGCGACACCATGTCCCGTGGCCGTGCTCTCGACGGCACCTGCAGGCGAGCCTCACTGCTCTCAGCCTCACACCGTCGCCGCTTCATCAATCTAACCTGTCCTCCTGAAGGGGCGCGAGGCCGGCACTGCGATTGTTACCAAGGCAACTATCGAAAATGAGAATCAGGCAAACCTTTCCCGGTCTCCAGCCAGCCAGATGCCACCGTGAGCTGTCTTCCAAGCACTCACCTCCTCCCAGACCCCCTTGAAAAAATGCATCCCCGCATGGCTGCAGGGGGGCTACGCATGAATACCCGTTCCACCCTGGCTGGCTTCGTGGTGCACACTGAAGACATCCATGTGGACGGAGCTCAGGCCAAGCCGTCTCCCACGACAGGCTAACAAACGCTCCTGGCAATCAACTGCCTGCTACCACCGAGCTGTCACTGTGCTGTGATCAATGAGCTCTCCCGTCATCGTGGGAAGATGACCTCACACTGGGCGACGCTGAGCCTTGGGGGCCACGGCCCCCAGGTGGGATTGGACCAGCTTGCTGCGACCTGCCTGCTTCCTCGCCTCTCCCTCAAGGTGGGCTCAGTGTGGACCCCTCTGAAGCAGCAGCCCCTCGGACCAACTGAACAGAACAGCATCATGTCCATCGCACAAGACGCCCTCAGGCTTTTCAAAGGCCTCACTGACTGGGCTTGACTGGGCAGCACCATCTATGGGCCGGGCTTCCTGTCATGTGTTGGAACATCAAAGACAGAGAAGACACGGGGCCAAGGAGAGGAGGACGTCTCAGAGTGCCTGTGTGTGATGTGCCCGAACAGAGACACCTGGTAAGGCCCTGAAAGCAAGGCTTTGGCGTTTAAGAGAGGTCAGTACCGATGGAACAGAGGTGGGTGCCATACACGTGTGTCTGCTGGGGGCTGGGTTCAACCACCTGGGGCCTGGGCAGTGCTGCTACTCCCAGAACATGGGCAGTGTTTACTTATGTCTAGCTTCTGGGAGGAGGGTCCCAGGACTTTGAACCATCTCAGAGATCCGTAACAAGGGAAAAATAAGACAGAATTAAGAAAGACCGACAAGAGGTGGATGGGAAGGCCAAAGCCTAACCCTGCCTGCTTGGGGTGTGTGTGGGGAGTGTGTCAAAGCAGGCACACCAAGAGCAAGGAGGGTTGGGGAGATGATGAAAAGGTGTTCTAGGCCAGTGGTCGGCAAACTGCTGCGAGTGAGCCATATGGGGCTCTTTCCGAGTGGACGTGCAGCTCTGAAGTCACATTGAAAACATTTGAAGGTGATGATTTCAGATCACGGTGATTTCATTTGTCTGGAAAAACATAGTTAAGGCTCTTGAGTGATTCTAAAGTTGTTAGGAGGGACAGGCGTGGCCCTTGGGTCTCAAGAGTTTGCTGACCCCTGTTCTGGGGAAACAGTGTCAAAAACTTCTGCCGCACTTTGAGAATAGGCTTGCAGAGATTGTCCAGAGGTCTAGTTGCTGAGGTTGAGTGGCGAAAGAAGCGCTGTGTAGTTAAAGATCATCAAAAAGACTTCAAAATCGGCTGAGCCTTGGTGGCCTAGTGGTAGTGTGCGGGACAGCGGCCACAGTTCAAATCCAGCAGCAGCTCTCCAAGAGCAAGGCTTCCTACTTCCACTAGGGCAGTGATGCCACCAAAAAAAAAAGATTACAAAATCAAGACCTCCCTCAGTAAGATTATAGATTTTGGGGCAAAAAGTTCCTCATGATCTTAATATTCTATACTTTCCGGACAGCGTGGATCCTTAGATTGTGTCAGAACTACTGAGTATGTGAACATGTTTCGATGCCTATTATTATCTTTCCTTAAAAAAAATCATTTTATAGGAGGCTCTTACAGCTTCTAACATTCCACGCATCAATTGCATGAAGCCTATTTGTCCATATGTTGTCAATATCTTTTAAAGTTGCACTCTCAGGCACACTTTCTAAGTGCCAAATAAACTACAACACAAAAACACAAGTATTAAAACAGTGTGGCAAGGAATGTAAGATCAGTGGAATGGAGGAGATGGCTCATCAAATGATTTAAATCAGAGTCACAACAGGTGTATATGACCAAGGGAGCAGCTCAAGTCTGTTAGAAGGCCGAATAGGTAAATGAGTATTGGTGGCCGTCATGCCGGTGGGGTGGGCATGCCACACATGTGTGACTCTTGGGTCCAGCATCATGGAACTTTAAGGGGCCTTCATTCTAATGGTCACGACCTGATGATGACTGGCGGGCCCCAATGGCACCCTCTCCCTGGTCTGGAAGTGACAATGGGTAGGTAGTGCTGGGGACCGCCGCTGGTTGCATGGCGCCAGGGCTAAACTCGGTCCGGTCTCGGTCATCCAGGCACGGCGAGGGCTCGCATCCCGGTGGCCCGGTGGCCTGGCCCACCCCAAATCCCTTCTCAGGGAGGTTCCGGCGGGCCAGCCCACGCCTTCTTCGTGGGTCCGTGGGGCCTCATTCCAGCACTGTTTCGAAGGCCCGGAAGTGGCTCCCGAAACCGGGAGCGCCGTCCACCCACGTGCTCTGCGACGCCCCGGCCCTCAAGCCGGAAGTGGACGCCACTTGTCCCACCGAGCCCACGGCAGCTCTGTGGGGCCTGGGTCTCCGCCAGTAGGGCCACCTACGACCCGGGCACCCCGGGGTCGTGACCTTGACACCCTCGCCCCCCACCCTGAGCCCGGTGGGGGCCCAGGCTTGGCTCGCCCCTCCCCTGGAAGCTCTCCGAGGGCGCTCCCCCCTCGCCCCGCCTGCAGGCCGCCCCGCTGCGCCCACCCCGCAAACTCACTCAAAGACGTGCTCGGAGGTCCAGATCTTCATGGTGCCGGCGACCTGCGCGATGTCCGGGCGGCGCTAGGGCACAAGGAGGCAAAAAGGGAAAACTTGCCCCCGCCCCGCCCCCAGCCGCCCCAGCCGCCCCAGCCGGCTTGCAACGCGCAGGCGCAGGGAGCCGACGCTGGGACGTCCGCGACGCGCGGCCCCACGCCCTATCCCGTCTGGGTTTTGCCCCGGCTTAGCGCGCGGCGCAGCGAGGCCCCGCCCCTTAGCGCCGGGCGCCCTGCGCCGGCGCAGTTCCGGGGCAGCTCCTGGGGCGGCCGCCGCGGGCGCTGTGCTGCGCAGGCGCGGCAGGCGGGCGCGCTGACCTCTGGCCCAGTTGGGGCTGTCCCAGGTGTTGGGCAGTGTGACTCTGACCTCTGACCTGGCTGGGCCTGACCGTGGGTCGGGAGACGGCCCATGTGCACACACAGCGCCCTCTCTGCCCTCTTCGCACGCCATCCCTACTGGAAAGGGCCTGACGCCACCCCGGCTGTTGGGTCCAAGGCCAACGAGCCGCCGCCCACCTCCCATCTGGTCCACCAGCCAGGCTCGGCCCACCTTGTCGAGGAGCCAGCCGGTTCTGGGCTGCTTCGCCCTAGCCTCCGCCATTTGGTGGGAATAGGATGGACCGCGGTTCATGGCCAACCGAGAGTTGCGTTGGAAAAGGGGAGCTAGATGGTCCTGGAGAGATTGCGACGCTTGGCGGGGGACCGGCGGGCATGGCACTGGCCTTGAGCTGGGGGTATGTGTCTGGGCTAAGAAGTACCCCATCCCACCCCCAACTTCCGTGAGCCCTGATTCTGAGTGGATCCTCGGGGCGCCGAGTTCCTCCGTCGGGATGTTGGCTTGAGTTTCACCGAGCAATCCCCCTCCTTGGAGACACCAAAGGTCTTCGCGTTGGTTCCACCGTCACTCAAACGTCCGCCTTTGAAGGCAAGGAGCCTGCCTGCTCTCAGGGATGGCCCTCAGTGCCTCAGGTCCTGTAAAGGCTCCGTGGTGACTGCTTGACAGATGAAACGCTCGGTTATTATTTACGGAAGGAATGGCACCAGCTGGTTTGACTGGTGTAACTTCCACTAGAATGTGAGTCTCTGAGGGCGAGGCTCTTGATGCAGGATCTGTTCAATTCAGTCACATGGACTTGCACATGAATGGGTGATTAAGGAGGGAGGGGAAGGACCTTGCCCTGTGAACTCGTGTGCATCAGAAGCTCTTTCCTCTCTCTCCGCTCACCGCCCATCCCCACCGCCTGGCCCCTCTTAGGGAATGATTGCCATTTCAAATGAAGATGGTGGGGGCAAAAAGCCTTTACCTCTAGCTACTGAGAAGGCAGTTAGTGGCTCGACCTCACTCTCACTCTTGGCTCATTTGATTATTAAAAACAAATAAAATGCCAGGTTAATTTTAGAGGGAGGCCAAAATGTTAAAATTGTTGAAACCCTTTAGGTAGAAAAGCAGGATAATTGCATTAGACAGGTAGGAAATGATATGGTTGGAATGTTTCTAAGTGCAATTTGTGGACCCTAGGATCTTTTACCCTTTTTCATCTACAGGACTTAAAAGTAAAATCTTGGGGAGGTAATGCCTGAAGGCCTGCCAAGAGGAGTGCCGCTGCCTCCATTAGGAATGCACTGGGCGTCACAAACACTGGCTTGGGAGCCCTTAGCCCCGAGCAGCCTGTGTCTGGGATGCCTGGAACTCCCCAAGCTGTAACCGCCCTCTGCCCCCCTACGATTCCTGTGGTGTTCACTTGAGAGAACGTTTTCTGCATGTGCCCCCCCCCCACCCTGTTCAGGATTTCTTTAAGTTTCGACAATTAGTTGCCACCCTTCTCACCCCCACAGTCCTGTCTATTGGCTGTGCTGAGTTCGTCCGCAGGCTTGGGGCGGTGGCCATGAAGGAGGAAGAGCCATGACCTGGGTCACTGTGCCTGGGGGTCTCCCCATGGTGGCTGTAACATCCCCATCCTTGAACTAAGGAGCCCTGGGTCTGCGGGAGAAGGTGTAGTGTGAGGGGAGCTTCAAAACATGCATGGAAAAACTCCATTATCTTCCAGTTCTGTTTCTCCCCCGCCCCGCAGCGTTTTGAAGCCCCCTCGTATCAGCTGTGGGTGCAGTGCCATCCCTACAGAAACAGGAAGTAAGAGACTGAGTTTAGGATGCCCAACCGCTGACTGTTTCTCTCAAAACAGCCAAGTCATTAGCAGGTCATTAATTGACTTGCAATTAAATAGGCCTGGTGGCTGGAGGAATGACACATGATCCAGTCCCCACACCCTTCCTCTTGGGGTTCCTCCCACTTGGGCAGGGAAAGAAGGCAGATGTGATCCCCAACGACAAGGAGCTACAGGTCTGGCCCGAGGAACCCAGAAGCAAGAACTGGAGGACTTTTCACTTTTCTTACCACCTCGACCCTGGACTGCCAAGTGCAGCTCTGTGGGGCGTTGTGAAAGATGGGGGTGGGAGGGGGCACCTTGCTGGGTGGCTGAGGGTTTCGTGGAGGGGCTGGAGGTATCGCCGACCTCAGTGGGTCCTGGCGACAGGTCTGGGAGTGGAGGCCAGAGTTGTCCTGTGCACTGCGGTCCCCAGGGCCAGGACTCCTCATCCCAAACATTGGCTCCCACGCTGCCCTCCCAAGGGTGCCATCTGGGCCCCATCGCTTGCATTATTATTTACTGTCAACAGTCTCTCTACAAAGACCATGCCTTTTTTATATGTTCGCAAATAAACTTTATGGGGAACTTTTCACCATTGTCAATAGAAAGCCAGTATTTCCGCCCCCCCCTTCTGAAACACATGAACTCTAAAGCCATAAAAGCCAGACAGGAAGCCCGGTGGAGCCTTTACCATCTTCTCAGATTCCACCGCACCGGACATGGCTCCCTCTAGGTCTGATTTCCAAGCTTCTCCGCTGCTCTTTTGACTCCTGTCTGCTCTTCTCAGTCCCAAGGCCATCTCTTTCTTCAGAACCTCTGAAAATGACCGTTCTGCTGCACCCGCCTCTCACTTCTTCCCCTTGTCTCTCCTTAAAATGCCCAGTAGCCTCATCAAGTCTTTCCACATGGCCGCTTTTATTTATTTTTACTTTTTAACGTTTCTTGACCCGTCACGCCGGTACCATACTCTTCAATCCCTATATGACTTCCTGTCTCCTGAACCCTTTCTCCTTTGTGAGCCTTTGCCTTTGGTTCCCTCCTGTCCACACTCGACAGAGGATGGAAAGGGCCTGGAGGATGGTGCCCTGGGAGCGGGCCTGGCTGCCGACCAGGAAGCTGGTGGTTCCAGCCCACCAGGGACTTCAAGTGAGCAAAGACTTGGTGGTTGGTTTCCATAAAGATGGAGCCCCTGAAAACCAAAGGTGCACTTCTCCTCCATTCTGTAGGGTCACTGAGATGGAGTCAGCCTCCTTCAGGAACCACGGATTCCCCACCAGGGTGATGTCGCCCAGGGGTCATTTGGGGAGACCTGGAGACCTTCTTGATGAGTGGAGGGTGTGCTTCTGGGACCCAGAAGGAAGAGACTGTGGGTAATGGTGGTGGTAGGGGGCTGCATTGTTACAAAGCACAGGCAGTGGACAGTGCCACCTCTGAGACTTATCTGGCTCCACGTTTCCATTATGTTGAGGAACCCGTGGGTTTACCAGCTCCCTCATATGGGCCTCTGACCTTTGAGGGCCACCAGTTCTAAAGAAGCCCCAGAAACACGGTGGTTCGGAAGGCACAATCCTCTCTCAGGGAGAAAGGTGTGGCAGTCTGCTTCCATCAAGGGTTGGGGGCTTGGGGACCCCGTGAAGTTCTCTGTTCCTCAGGGTCACTGTGAATCGGAGTGGACACGACTCTTCTCAGTACAGCCATCTCTCCCTGGCCCTCCACAGGCCACGCATGTCCACGCCCTTGAACTTTGTGCGCGTTGCTCTCTCTGTACCGAAAGCACTTTCCCCTGGTTTGCTTCAAGAGGTCTGCCCAAAGACTCCACTCCTTCTGACCTCCACCCAGACACCCTGTCCTCTCGCTCAGCCCGAGGCTTTGCTGCTGCTTCTGCGCCCTGGGTGCTGGCGTAGATTGCCCCGTAGAATGCGGCAGGGTGGCCCTATGTGTTTGCAACCACCATTTAACACACAGAGTTTAATATGTAGCATTTCACAATATAAAAAAATTAACGTACCCCAAAGTGACTTTGGGTTAAAGGAATGGGGGCCACCCTTAGCTACCTTTGTGACGTAGACTATCAGTGTCCTGGAGCCAGACAGGGAAGCCAGATGCACCCGAACCTGAAGATACTCACCACCGAGCCAAATGCTTCTCAGATGGGGTCTGAACTTGGAACGATAACGGTTTGGAAAGTGAAGCGTGAAATGCTTGAAGAATGAAGGATTTCTTCAAGGTGATGCAAGTCACCCGTGAACACAGTGGAGCATGCAGCAGGTGGAATAAGATGAAAACTTTTTAGCCAGAACCAAACCCCTTCAGGGCATGGGTGGCTGGGTGACCGCCATTCTGGAAACCCCCTGAAGCCAATCGGCACAGCCCAGACCATAAAGACAATCTTCTTCTCCTCCTTTGGTGAGGAGCCCCTGCGGGTCTTCAAAGCTCCTGAGCAGCCATCCAAAGTCAAACTATTGGCTCTTTCCCATCGTGAGACAAGAAGATGACTCAACTCAGAGAAGCAACCCGTGCAAAGGACGAATGCACCACTCCAAGCCCAACCTCCACAGCGGCTCCGGCTGCCACTGCTGACTGCTTGGGGTGGGTGGGGGTGGTGTGGGGGAATCAGCCCAGGAGGCCCGGGATAGAGCAGGTGAAGCCTGGGGGACACAACTCAACATCACAGGAAAGATATTAGGTGTGCTGGGGCATGGTGTGGTGGAGCCTCGGAGCCCAGGGCCCGCGGACACCCTTCAGACCAGCAACAGAAACCATCCTGTGTCAGGCCCTGTTAGATGGGCCCATGAGGCGAACGTCACCAGGGGGTGGGTGTGTGCTGAGCAGAACGGTCAGCCAAGTGAGGGCCAAAGGGCAGCACGCGCCCAGGGACAAGGCGCAGGAGCCCGGAAGGAACAGGGAAGACAGATGGGTGGAAGTGAGGAACACAAGGAGGAAGTGGGGAGAGTTCATGGCATGGTGGGGCTTGTCATCAGTGTCATGGATCCACGGTGGCACGGATTGCTGAATGGAAAAACCAGCTGCTCTGCAAGCTTTTACTGGAACCCCCATAAAAAGTTGAAGCAAAACAACATAAAGCCAAACAAAAGACCACTTCCTTTAGACGTGCAGCCACGGGTCTGCAGGGTGAAGGCAGTTAAGGCTGGAGAAAACAGACAAAGAAGGCTTCCCAATAAAGACCTCCGCCCAAAGACAATAGCTTGAGTAGTCAAGTCAAGGACTGGGCAGAGTGCTCGGGATGCTTGCTCACCACCAAGAGTCAGTGCTGACGGAGGGCGCCCCCTGTGGGTCTCCCAGGAGGGGCTGCTGGGGATCTTGAGCTGCGGGGCCCACGGTGGGAAACCACCACCACCGGGTTCCCTGGAGAAACTAGTCCCTGACTGGTTTTGTACACGTCTGTCCCCAGAATTGGGCCTTGAACTTCAGTCACGAAGTGTGGTGGCCCGCCCATCGTGTGATGGTGAAAATTAGGTCCCCCCAACTAGCACTTTTTTTCTGCGTGAGAAGGAATTTTCACAGTTATAAGTTTTATCTAAGTTTCCCCTGCCCTAAACTTGTTATTGTGGAGTGAAAGTTTACAAAGCAAATTAGCTTTCATTTAAAAAGAAATCCCCTTTTTTATTTATTAAAAAAAAATTTAAATCATTTTATTGGAGGCTCATACAACTCATCACAATTCATACATCCAGACATTGTATGTCAAACACATTTGTACATTTGTTGCCCTCATCATTCGCAAAACATTTGCTTTCTACTGAAGTCCTTGGTATCAGCTCCCCATTTTTCCCTCCCTCCCTGCTTCCCGCTTCCTCATGAACCCTTGATAATTTGTAAATTATTATTCTTTTGTCATATCTGACACTGAATCCTTGATAATTTATAAATTATTATTTTGTCATATCTGACACTGTCCGATGTCTCCCTTCACTCACCTCCCTGCTGTCTGTACCTCAGGGAGGAGGTTATATGTAGATCCTTATAATTGGTTCCTCCCTACTACCCCACTTTCCCTTCATATTTTTAAAAATTGTAATAAATTACAGCTCCCAATTGTATCAAGCACACCCATATACATGCTGCCATCTAAGTTTTTAAAAAATGTATCAGAATATATATCTGTCTATTAATATCTCTCTATGAACAGTTATTAAAAAATCACTTTATTGGGGGCTCATACAACTCTTATCATGAGCAATACATACACCTATTGTATGCAGACCACATTTGTACATTTGTTGCCATCATCATGCTCAAAACATCCTCCTTCTACTTAGGCCCTTGGCATCAGCTCCTCCTATTTCCCCTCCCTCCCCAGGCCCCCTCGCTCATGAACCCTTAATAATTGACAAGAACAGGTATCATTTTCTCTCCCCACTCTCCCCCCCCGCCCCCCGCTCCCCGTTCCCAAATACTCAGACGTTCCCCTAACTCAACACTATATTCACTATGGAGTTGCGCTCTCTGTGTTTAGGAGGATTCACATTACTGGACCTGTATCTGGTACCAACCACATCCAGAAACTCAGAGGACTTGTCGACCTTCAGAGCCATGACTCCTCCACCCCCAGCAAGAAGGGGCTGTCTCCTTGGAGGGGTTTTCTTGGACTCTGAGCTTGGGTTTTAAGTGATGAAGAGGAAGTTCACTAGTAAAAGGGTAAAACTACATTCCAAACAGAGTGAGTCCCGTAAGAAAAGGCCTTGGTGCTTGGTTGTAGATAAGGTCCAGGAAGTACTTTTATGGGCTGGAGGTCAGTGCTTGGACAGTACAAAGAAAGATAAGAAAGATAAGCGGGCTAGAGGGTGAGAGCCACTGGGGGATCTTGAAGGACACTCTGGAAGATGAATGGTCTGATGGGAGTTTGGATTAGACTCGTATTTCCCAGAATGCGCGTTGTGGTGGGCTAAAGATGGCGGAAAGTTCTGTGCCAGGTAATCCTTTATTGCAAAGGGTGGTCCGTTTCCTTCTGTTTGATTCTTGGAAGGCCCTGTGACTTGTTTGGGTCAATAGGATGTAACAGAAACGATTCTGTGTAGTTTCTGAACCTAATTCTTAGGAGCCCTGGCCACCCAGGGCATAAGCCTTGGGCAGATAACCACAAGGTCATTGGATCAACCCTCCCCCACCCCCAACCCCCACCTCTGTTGAAGAAAGAGCAGGCCATCTGCTCTTTGGAAGACCTAGTCTCAGAAATCCTATTCCGACAGTTCTCCGCCCTATAGGGTCACTGTGTTAGGATGAGTTCCCTAGAGAAAGGAACCCAGGGACATTCATAGATGTTTAACAAAGAACTTTATATCAAGAAAGAATTTTAAGCTGAGCTCTGGTGGTATAGTGGTTGTGTGCAGAGCTGCAGTTCATGATTCAAATCCAGCAGCAGCTCTCCAGGAGCAAGGCTGGGCTTCCTACTCCCACTGGGCAGTGATGTTGGGAGTGGGAGTGGGGGTGGGGAGAGTTACTGTATCACTCTCATTCAGTAACTCATAGCAAGACAATGACCCGGCCCAGCTCAGCCCGGTTCAGATGCATGGGTCAGATGCTGACTGGATGCTGGCTTGAACCAAACGCACAATCAACGAAGCAGGCAGTACAGAGAGGAGCTGGGAGAGCCCAGACCAGGGAGGGGGGTGCACAGGAGAGGGAAGCAAGAGTTGTGTGGCACCAAGGTTGGCAGAATGTGACAGGTACCCCAGATCCAGGATGGGCAGGCCCCATGGGCTGCCAGCCTGAGCCAGACAGAGTTTAGGCAAGCAGAGGTGAAGAGGGGGTAAGAAAGAGAAAGGTTCTGCCTGTGTCTTGCTTTTCATAAGACCACACCGGGTTACCCCCTGATGGACAGGTTGAGCCCCACCCTCCCTCCACACAGGACTCTCTGTGAGTTCATTGTGATGGCAGTGAGGTTGGGGTCTTGGGAGAGTCCCATTTGGGGGCACTGGGATGTCCCCCCCAGAACGGTCAGGCAGGGCCTGAGGAAGCACAGCCCCACAGATAGGGTTGTCCAGCCCCATTGAGTTTCCCACCATCTCCCGTCCCCCATAGGCCTCGCGTGCGACAGCAATCAGAGACCGTCAGTGGACATCATCCATTGCTGCTGGGGTTTTAAGCCACTAGATCAGCGCTTCTCAACCTGTGGGCCGCGACCCCTTGGGAGGGTCGAACGACCCTTTCACAGGGGTTGCACGATTCACGACAGTAGCAAAACGACAGTGATGAGGTAGCCATGTCAACATACTGTTATGGTTGGGGTTGGGGGGGAGGGGGGTGTCACCACAATGTGAGGAACTATGTGAAAGGGTGGTGGCACGAGGAAGATTTCAGTGACTCCCCCGTCCCTCCCCACGCAAACCTGTGTCCAAGCGATTCCCACTCACGGTGACCCCGTAGCAAAGGGGAGGGCGGCCCCCGAGGGTGCCACAGGCTGGCACCTGTGCAGGACAAACCCATCTGTCTTGGAAGAAGGGCCACAGGGCACTCCCCAGGGGCAAGGACAGCGGGACTTCACCTTACAGACGGTGGACATGTTGTCAGGAGAGACCAGTCCCTGGAAAAGGTCATCGTGCTTGGCAACGTGGAGGGGCAGCTTAAAGAAGGCCCTCGACCGATGGACGGCCAGGGCGGCTGCCTGGATGGGCGCGGGCATCGGGAAGATGACCCGGATGGTGATGCAGGGTCCCTAAGAGCTGGCACCCCCACGAGGGCCCCTGACAAGAGCAACGACAACAATGATGATGACAACAATGACGGCGACGCTATCTGTACACAGGCAGACTCACACACAGGCTTCTCCTGCCCCTGGAAAGCCACACACACTGACAAGCAGTCAGAGACCCCACTTAGCAGCCCGACCTGCCCTGGTCAACAGAGGGGAGGAGCTGCACGTGGTACTTGAGACGTGATGTCTTGGTCTCCTGCTCTTCAGGAAAACCCCGGCGTACTGCTGGTGGACCCTGAGGCCTGGGAACGAGGAGCCATGCTTCAAGAGTTGGAAGGAGACGTTATAGACTGGTATTGGACACATGAGCCGATGTCAGACCTATGACCTGGGACCAGACTGGGTTGGGATGCTTTCTTAATGCTCCATTCCGCTTTTCTATAAACCTTACCCTTAGATCCAAAACAAAAAGAAAGAAAGGAAGGAGGCAGTTTAGTGCAAGTGGTTTCTCCAGCATCCTAGCTGGGCACCCCGACAGTCTCAGACCACAGAGCAGAGGGACCCACAGGAATCTGCAGAGCCACCTGGAGCCCACCCACTCATCTTGGCCAACAGGACCCCCACATTTTGGGACTCTCATCTTACTCATCACTTAACAAGGGCCCAGAGTCAAACTCAATTGAATCCCCATTAGCGGCGGGAGATTTCGGATAATTGTCCAGAACTTCCTATCTGTGTAATTTTCCCCCTCTTCTTTTTCTTCTGTTTTCTGTTTACTTAAACCTCGAACCAAGTCAGGAGAAATGAATCTCTTCTCGTGGGCAGACTTCAGCTCTTCCAGTAATTCCTCATCTTGATAAATTAAGGGTAATGTCTTAGCGCTAAACCAATTTGTCTTATTAGCAATCTTCCCATCAGTGAGCTGGCCATCTTGAAACTAGCTTGACTCCCTTTCTATGTTAAAAGCTTTTCCTATGGAAAGATCATCACTCACACACACACACACACACACACACACACACACACACGCACGAACCACGCACGCACATGCAGTCTAGCCAAGAATCCTTTGTCATCGTGGCTTGTGTCACTCCCTCAGGTGAACGGGTCTTGCTGTCCTTTCGTTCACATTCATGCCATTGTGCTGTTGGGTCCCTTGGCCCCCCTAGGAGAGGGACAAGGTGGGCTGAGACATCCTGGGCACCTGCCACACGCACCAGGCCCCTCACGTGCGGTGGGACGTGTCGTCGAGAAGGGAAGGAGGAACTACTGTTCTTGCTGAACAACTAGAAGAGGGAGGTAAAGAGAGGCTAGGGTCATCCCTGTCTGCCTTGTTTGCTACATACTGGTGTGGGGTACCAGCTCCCACCATCGCACGGGTCCCAGGGGTGGCTGTGTGATGGAGGGGCAATGTTAAAGAGACATCGGACAAGGTAAAGTCTGTGAGCGCTCACCTCCGAGGTGGCCATGATCTCCACAGCCAACTCTGCGCGGAGAGAGCGGATAGATGTCTGTGGCGGTCGTGTGCTTATGTGAATTTCATGATTGAGATGCAGGGGTGGAGTCTGGCCTGTTCATCTGGAGATAGCCATGCAGTAGCCAACGAGGTCTCTGTGTGGGCATGGCTTTCTCCTGAGACTTCCGGGAAATCTCGCAATATTTCCCTCATGGAGATGAGAGGCTATTTCCCCAGTTGTTGGGAGTTAGTCTCAGAGATGATGAATCACGGACAAGACAAGATGGTAGCATCTGAGGAGCTAGAGGAGCTGGAGAAGAAGCCACAAGGCCTTACCCTGATGGGACCAGACCTCTGAAGCTGGAGAAGCCACGTGGAGACCCCTCTCAGAGCTGAGTTGCTTCTACCACCAATGGATACTGGTGATGGACCCTGAGCCCTGGAAGCAAGGATCCCTGGGGAGATCCCTGCCAGCGCCGGGACTCTGCACCCACTGGCCTGTGACTTCATGAGTCAGAAAGAGGCTTTATAGACTGGTATCGGGCATATGGGCTAATATCAGACTTATAACTTGGAACTGGACTGGGCTGGGATGCTTTCTCAGTGTCCCATTCCTCTTGTTGTAAACCATACTTTTGTATCCATATGTGTGTCTATGAATTTGTTTCTCTAGTCTACCCGGACTCACACAATGTGCAACCAGGGGCACGCAGGCCCCCCTTATTCCAGGTAACCACATGTGTCACAGCACGGGGTCGCAGCCGAGGCTTCCGTGTGACAGCTAGGGTATACAAACAATAGGGCAAGCTGGGCGGATCCTAGAGTCAAAATGGCAGGTTACAGGGGGTACAGTCAACCTGACGTAGGCTTGACCTTAGTCCTTGGCCTCTGATTCAGTGGAACAATCCATTATCCTTACTAGAAGGGAGTGGACTCTACTTAGGGTGGGGCAGACGATGGGGTCTGACTGTTCTGGATGACTGATAACCTCGGGGAGGTGACCTTGGAGCAACTGACCTCCACACATGCAGTCACTGACCAGGTGTGAACAAGCAGCACCGTAGGTTCAGCATATAATTACGGGACCACTGCCTGGGGAATGACTTTTCTGTTTCCCACATCCCACTGAATCCCAGGCCAGGAAGAGGGCGACAAAATACAGCCTGGTTAAACACCTTGTCCCTTGCAGGGCGGCAGAGGCTGAACTCAAGGGCTCACCATCTGGATGTGAGAGTCCGCCCTTTGCCACCTGTAAGAAAAATGAGCTGTGAAGGGCTGAACAGAGACGGACCAGGCTGGGCCCTAGAGATACGCCCTGTTGTGGGGTCGCGGTGCTGTGGAAGCAAGGCTGACTCACGGTGAACCTCCAGGACAGAGGCCACACCAGAGGGGTGGGGAAGGCTGCCACCCTTAAGGGCTGTAGGTACTGTCACAGCTTTCTCCCAAGGAGCTGCCAGGGGGCTCACACTGCTGATGTTCCCGTTACCAACTGAGTGCTTAACTCTTGCACCACCGGGACTTTTTAGAATGGAGGTACGGTCAACTCTGGGCTCTGCTGGAGTTTTCTGAGGGAGTGCTGGTGGCACCCGGAAGCCTCAGGAAGCCCGTGGGGCAGCGACCCTCAGTTCCATCAAGTCCCCATCGGACTTGATGCCATGTGGCAGCATCGGGTCTGACTTCTGGTGCCTTGACTTCCTCAGACGTCCTTTCTGTACGATTGTGACACCGGAGACCCATTATATGGGGGAAACACACACACACACACACACACACACACACGGCACTTAGCGGGTGGAAGGAAAATCAGTCGTTTGTCATAAGCCAAGGTGGCCCCTTTCAATAAAGTATCTTCTCCGCTCTGTGGCCATGAACCCCCAGTGCAGAAGAGTGGGGAGCATGGAGGATAGTGAGAAGCCACGCCTCTGAAATCAACTCCCACAGATATCGGGAGTCACTCAGGACCTGGCAGTAGGTGCCTATGGGCATGGGCAATGGCCTCTCTCTACCCATCAGAGAGCCTGCTGCCTCCCACGGTGCCACGCAGTCCCAGGGGCAGGCTCCGTCAGCTCAGTCAAAGAAATGAAGAGTCCCAGAGGGAACCCAAAGCGCTTGGGTGACAGTGAGTGGACTCAGCCTTTGTCCCCTGAGCATCTTGTTGGGAGGCTATTGGGAGAGCGGGTCCAACCATCCAGTGTCTGCTTTCATTCCCATCTCGTGTTCTACTCCCCAACCAAACCCTGCAGAGGGCTGTGTCCCTTCCGGCTTCACGATAGAGAGAAGAGAAGGCCATATCACAGCGAGGTGCCCGCCATGGGAATGGAATTTGTCAAGAGAGTCTCCCCTTTTCCCCGCCCCCCCAGGGGCAGCCTGTGGACGCTCGACTCTGGGAGACCCCCCTGCATGTCAGAGCAGATTCATGGCTGTGAGTGTTCCCAGTCGGCCGCCACGCCTGTGTTCCAAAGTGCCTCTTTGGACCTGCCGGCCTGGGGGCCACTAGTCTGATGCTTCATTGTTCTCCCCACCCAGGTGTTCAGTGACATATAAAGTCAGCGGATGATACGCTAGACCTGGGTTCCTCACACTACGGCTCACGGGCCACATGTGGCCCATGGAGGACATTTATCCGGCCCTCCGGGTATTTTTGCCACTGCTGCTGTCCTACTGAGCAACCGACTCATCCTGGGTCCACACTGAATTTGTGCATAGTTTTTTTTTTTTTTAATTCTAGTCCAGCACTTCAATGGCCGGAGGGACAGTGAACTGTTTGAGGATCCCTGTTCTAGACGACCTAGCAAACCACACTGAAGCACTTGGGGTTGGGAGCGCTGGAGCCTGCAGAATCCAGGATTTCCATGTTGGTTCTGGTCAAAGATTGCGCGAGGGCAGAGGTGGGGGATTCAGACTGCCTTGTGTACAGCGGCCTGCTCCTTTGATCTTCTCAGGGGGAAGTAACAGAGCCACAGGGCAGCCATGACCTTTGTTGAGGAGATCAGAGAACGAATAGAATCCAGACTCGGCCTCTGCATTAGGGGTACCCTGGAAGTTGTAATCACCTCAGCAGCAAGAGCTTTAATGCCCAATTGCCACCCCGGTCAGTGTGCCATCCTGTGTGGTGCTGGATGCTCAGGCTCCAGGATTTCAAATGCTCTCGGGGTGACCCATGGTGGACGGGTGCCAGTAACGCTTCTAGACCAGCAGTTCTCAACCTGTGGGGCCCAGCCCCTTTGGGGGTCAAATGACCTTTTCACAGGGGTGGCCTAAGAGACTCAGGAAACACATATTTCGGATGGTCTTAGGAACCGAGACCCCGCTCCTTTATCTGCCATCTCCAGGTGGGTTTGTCCACATGCAGATATGCCCACATAGGAGTACCGGGGGTGAAGACTGGCCCATGCTGCACCATGCTTCAAGACAGCATTTCACTGGTTTGTCACTGGAAGTAAATATCTCACTGCCTATAATGACAGGTTGTTTTTGCAACTCATCACTATGCTTTCCGGATGCTCAATCTGTACCCACGAAAACACATCCTGCCTATCAGGTGTTGACATGGCGATTCATTACAGCAGCACAATGACAGGGATGAAGTAGGAAGGAAAATGAGGTTATGGTTGGGGATGGGGTCCTCAGGTTGGCGGCGTGAGAAAGGGCAGGAAGCTCTGTGTAGAAGATGGTGGATGAGGCAGGAAGGCCTGGGGAATCGATGTGCTGCCGGAACCAGGCAGCGGAAACCCACAGAGCTCTGACTCCACGTCGAGATGAAAGACGAGGTGCTGAGTTGGAAAACACGTGAAGCCAAAACAATGGGCTGGGACATGCCAGCCCTTGTGAAGAGCAGGCAGAACAGACGGATGGAAGGGCCCATCTGTCACCCTGCTGGCTGTCAGGTGGCCGCGAGTCATCGCCGAGTGGGCAAAATGCAGAGCAGCAACAACATGCCGTGGTTATTGATGGGGTCGGTGAAGGTGTGGACAGGTTTATGTACCTGGACCAGCTTTCCCATTTGGAATGCCCAAACAACAAAATGGAGGTCCCAGGGGGCAGACAGCACACAAGGGAAGGGGGGGGGGTGAGTACCTGAGTCTGAGCAGGGTCCCCCATCCTCTATGAATCCCAAGACCGTATCTAGGGAGCTTGGTCTTTGAGGCCAGCGTGAATCAGACCAACCGGCCTATAGGGAGGCGAGTGCCTGTCTGCCCCACTGCCTTCATTCATGGCTCCGGAGAAGATGCTGTGCTTGTCCGTGGATTTGGTGAATCTGTGCATGGCCCTATTAGAGGTTTAGGAATGATGGATTGTAAGATCCCTATCTAATGCTTCCTTTGCGGTGTGCTGCAAGTTTGTTGAATGTCAAAATGTGCCCCAATTCACCGGCTCCTGGGCCTCCCATTTTTCATCGGAGAATAATGCACAAGTGCTTACACCATAACCACTGGGCAGGAGAGGACCGGCAGTGCATTGTCAGCTCTCAGGGGGTGGATGTTACCTTAAACAGCCATGGCGATGTTACGCATCCTACATTCCCCTAAAACCTGTCTTCCCAGCCCTCCAGACACTTCTCTGATGGGGAAACTGAGGCACCAGGACCCCCACAGGGAGAAGAATCAGCCCACAACCCAGGGCACTGCTCTTTAACTCGTCCGACTCATCTGCTCGCTGGGAGTTGTGATTGTTGAGTTGATGGGAACACATGGGGGCCCTCGGGTGCAGGCTGGCACCGCCATCTCTGGGGTTTCCACAGCAGCAACTGTTTGGAAACAGATCCCCAGAACCGTCCTCTAAAGTGCTCCCGGGGGTTCACACTGCTACCCTTTTAGTTTGCTGTGGAGCACTCAACTGTTTGCATCACCCCAGGACCCCTTTCTAAGAGTGTGGCTGAGACGTCTGCAGATGGCAGAGTAGGGGCTTCCCAGGCTGTCAGGTTTTTTTAATTAAATCATTTTATTTGGGGCCCATACCACTGTTATCATGATCAATACATACAACAGTTGTATGCAGACTACATTTGCACATTTGTTGCCATCATCATTCTCAAAATGCCCTCCTTCAACTTAGCCCCCCAGTATCAGCTCCCCATATTTCCCCTGTTTCCCCTCCCCCCTCCCCCATGAACCTTTAATAATTTATAAATTATCATTATTTTGTCATATCATCCACTGTTCGATGTGTCCCTTCACCCACTTCCCTGTTGTCCGTACCTCAGGGAGGAGGTTATATGTAGATCCTTGTAATTGGTTCCCCTTTTCTATTCCTCCTTCCCTCCACCCTCCCGGTATCACCACTCTTACTACTGGTCTTAAGAAATCATCTATCCTTAATTCCCCATGTTTCCGGCTCCAGTGTACATCCCCTGGTCTAGCTGGACTTGTCAGGTAGAATTGGGATCATGATAGTGGGTGGGAGGAAGCATTTAAGGACTAGAGGAAAGTTGCATATTTCATTGTTGCTACACTATATCTTGACAGGCTCATCTCCTACCTGCGACCCCTCTGTAAGAGGATATTTTTTCACCTATTGATGGGTTTTGTATTCCTCATCATTTATAATGATATAATTTTTAGTTCTTTGATGCCTGATACCTGACCCCTTCAATACTTCGTGGTCCCACAGGTCGGTGTGCTTCTTCCATGTGGACGTTGTTGCTTTTGAGCTAGATGGCTGCTTGTTTACTTTCAAACCTTTAAGACCCCAGAAACTACATCTTTTGATAGCTGGGCACCATCAGCTTTCTTCACCACATTATCTTTGTCTTCAGTGATCGTGTCGGGAAGGTGAGCATCATGAAATGCCAATATAATAGAACAAAGTGTTATTGCATTGAGGTAGTACTTGAGTGGAGGTCCAATGCCTATCTGCTGTCTTATTACTAACCCTCTAAGTATATGCATGTAGATCTATTTCCCCATCATCATATATATGTTCCCCTATGTACATGCCTGTGTTTAGACCTCTATAAATGCACGTTATCCCCCACTTCTTTGCTCTATTTTTTTTGGCATCACTGCCCTCTGGTGGTCGTGGGAGCTACCCAGCACTGCTCCTGAGAGCCACCGCTGGATTTGAACCGCCAAGCCCGTGGGCCGCAGTCCCACGCTCAACCACTTACGCCACCGGGCTCAGCCCCTCTTTCCTCTATTTCTTTTAACTTTCCTCCTGTCACACTATCATGCTTGGCCTCCATTTGGATTTCAGTATTTTCTCCCTTTTACATTCCTCTTGATCAATCCCTATCAGGCCTCTCACACCCACCTCATCACTGATTTTGAATCACTTCTTGTTCCCTTATCCCTCGGTTGGTCAACACCACCTCCTTTCCCCCTCCTCCCTACCTCCCATGCCCTCCCCCCCAACCATTAGTCTCATTGTTTTCTCCTCCAGACTGCTCCTCCAGTCTACTTTATCTAGATAGACCTGAAGAGATAACAACGTCTATGTGCCACTGAAGCAAACACAGAAGAGATAACAATATGTTCAACCCCCCCAAGACATCCTAAGATGAAGCGACCAAAGAAAATAGATGATAACAACAACAAACCCCTACCCCCCCCAAATTTATCTATAAATAAAAAATAAAGACAATACCAAAATAAAAGCCTGTATATGGTTCAAGGTCTGTTTGCTGACCTAGGAGTGTTTCCCAGTTGAGTCAGATGGGGTGCCACACCCTGGTCCCAAAGTCTATCCTGGGCTCTCCCTCAGGAACTCCATGCTCTGCTCCCCTTGCTGCTCTGCTGCACGCCCTTAGTGTTTTGCCATGGTGTGGTTGGGTCAGACAGGGCACAATCCCAACCCTGCTTCTCCATTGTGGTCTCCGTAGGGTCTTGGGTCAACGAGAGATGCTGTGTTTCATAGTGGGGTCGGCCTTATGGTCCTCTCTGTGTGTTGCCTCTTCTGAGTGAGAATCTTGTCCCCAAGGCACAGGGAGCCAGGATGTGCTCCATTCTCTCTTCCTGTCCATTCATTTGTTCTCATGTGCTCTGGTCAGGCCTGTCCCACTCCCCAACCTACAGCTTCCGTGCTGTCCTCCAAAGCAAACTCCCCTGGGGGGAGAAGTGGCTGTCCACGTAGTTGGGATTGGAGTTGGGCCCTCAGACCCCTCCACTGGCTCCCCGCTCCATGCCATCTTGCTGCAGTCACATCCTGGGTCACCGGGTTTAAGTTTGGTCGCACTTTGTCTGTGGAGATATAAACAATATGCTCCCTTTGGGTGGGTTAGTGCCCCATTCCTTCTCATACACATTGCCATGTTCCTCTCCCAACTCCCACCACAGTTGGCTACCATATATAGCCCTGGATTTTGTCTGGCCCCTGTCATATTACCTGGGCCTCCCCCCAGGAATTTCTGTATACAGTAGCTTTTTCCCTATGCCCCCTTTGCATTTTTTAAGCTTATCTCAGTGGACTCATGTTGTACATGTTCTTTGGCACTTGGCTTACTTCACTTAGCATAATTTCCTCCAGTTCTGCCCATGTGGCAACGTGCTTCATGCGTTTGTCACTGCTTTTCAGTGATGCGTAGTACTCCATTGTAGCTATGTACCACAGCTTTTTAATCCATTCATCAGTCAAAGGAAATCTGGGTTGTTTCCAACTCCTTGCAATTGTGAACTGTGCTGCGATGAACGGTGGAGGACAGATGTCTGGTCGTGGTTTGTTGCTTGCCTCTTCTGGATATATGCCCAGGAGGGGGATTGCTGGGTCGTATGGTAGCTCGATTTCCATCTGTTTTAGATATCGCCAAATCGATTTCCATAGTGACTGTACCTACCTAGAGGTCCACCAGCAGTGCATAAGAGTCCCTATCTTCCCACAGTCTCTCTAACACTTTTTGCTTTCTGATTTTTTTGAATCGAGCTATCCTTGAGGGTGTTAGGTGGTATCTCATTGCTGTTTTGATTTGCATTTCTCTTTATTTATTTATTATTATTATTATTATTATTTGGCATCACTGCTCTTGGTGGTGGGAGTAGGAGGCCCAGCCCCACTGCTGGAATTGAACCTCCGTTCCAGTAGGCTGCAGTCCCGCACACAACCACTACGCCACCGGGGCTCAGCCCAATTTGCATTTCTCTTATGGCTAATGATTGTGAACATTTTCTCATATGTCTATTGGTCATCCAGATTTCTGCCTCTGTGAAATTTCTGCCCAGGTCCTTTGTCCACCTCCTCAGTGGGCAGTTAGGCTAGTTCTTTTTGGAAGCTATCAGGATATTGTAGATCTTAGTATTAAGGCCTTTATCTGATTTGTTATTGCTAAAGATGTTTTCCCAGTCTGTGGGTTCTTTTATTTCTCTCAGTGAATTCTTTTGATGTACACAAGTGTTTTATCTTCAGTATATCCCACTTGTCTATTTGTGCCTCCTCTGTGGTTGTAGTCTTTTCCTATTTCTGAAAGCCTATGTATTCCTTGTGTTAAAGTTCTCAGATTGGTTCCAATTTCCTCATTGGTGGTTCTAATAGTTTGGGGTTTTGCTTGCGGTCTGTGACCCACCTTGAGTTTATTTTAGTGCATGGAGTGAGGTAAGGGTCTTGCTTCATTTTTCTACAGGTAGATATCATCTTTTTTTTCCAGCACCACTTGTTGAAGAGTCCATCTGCTTCACATTTGATATTTTTGTGGCCCTTGTTAAAGATCAGTTGTCTGTATGATGATGATTTTAATTCTGGGTTTTTGGTTCTTTCCCATTGTCTGAGCATCTATCATTATGCCAATACCATGCTGTTTTGACCACTGTGGCTGTATAATATGTGCTAAAGTTAGATAAAACAAGCCCTCCCACTGTGTCCTTCTTTTTGGAGTTCTCTGCTAATTTTGAGGACTTCTTCCCTCTCCATGAAGTTGGTGATCATTTTTTTCCCATTTCTTTGAAGAAAGATGAGGGTAACTGTATTGGAATTGCATTAAACTTATATAGTGCCTTGGGTAGAACTGACATCTTTACTACATTGAAACTTCCGATCCACAAGCATAGGATATTCTTCCATTGGTTGAGGTCACTCTTCATTTCTTGTAATTGTGTTCTGTAATTTTCCTCATATAGATCTTTTGTTCTTCTAGTCAGGTATATCCCTAAATATTTCAATTTGTGCTTGGCTATTGTGAAGGGTTCGACTTTTTTTTTTTTTAATATCCTCTTCTGTGGTCTTATCCGATATGTATAGCAGTCTGATAGACTTCTGATTGTTGATCTTGTATCTTGCCACTCTGCCATACTCCTCTATTGCTTCTAGTACTCTCCTTGTGGAGATTTTGGGATTTTCCACATATAAAATCATATCATCTGCAAATAACGATAGTTTCACCTCTTCCTTCCATAGGTAAATAACCTTTGATGTCTTTTCTTTGCTGTCTGCTGCTAGCTAAAAACCTCCAGTGTGATATTAAATAAGAGTGGGAACAAGGTTCATCCTTGTCTGGTCCCCTTTTTCAGTGGGACTGTGTTCATCTTTTCTCCATTGACTGCCATGTTGGCTATTGATTTTTCATATGTACCTTGTATTATCTTGAGGAATTTTCCTTCCTTTCCTATGTTCTTGAGGGTCTTAATTAGGAATTGGTGTTGAATGTTGTTGAATGCTTTTTATACAGCTATCAATATTATCATGTTCTTATAGTTTTTCACGTCAATGTGACAAGTGATACTAATGGTCTTTCATATGTTGAACCATCCCTGCATCCCAGGTATGAACCCCACTTGGTCATGGTGAATTATTTGTTTTATATAGTTTTGTATTCTATTGAGCAGTATTTTATTAAGGAATTTTGCATCAATGTTCATTAGGGATCTTGGTCTATAGTTCTCAATTCTTGTAGGATCCTTGTCTAGTTTTGGTATTAGTGTTAAACTAGCTTCGTAGAAGTTCAGGAGCTTGCCACCTATTTCTGTTTTGGATGAGTTTGTGTAGGATTGGTGTCAGTTCTTCCCTGAATGCTTGGTAGAATTCTCCTGTAAAGCCATCTGGTTCAGGTGATTTTTTTGTTGGTAATCCCTTGATAACTTTGTCTATTTCTTCTATTGTTATGAGTCTGTTGAGAATCTTGATGTCCATCAGGGATAGTCTAGGGAAGGACTGTTTTTCCAAGAATTTGTCCATGTCTTCCAAGTTGTTGAATTCATTGGAGTACAATCCTTTGTAGCACTGTGTAATTATCCTTTTGATTTCATTAGAGTCAGTTGTAATGATCCCTCTTTCACCCCTCTCTCTTGCTATTGAAATTTGTTCCCTCCTTTCTTTGGCTAAATCTACCAGTGGTTTGTCAATGTTGTTAATCTGTTCAAAGAACCAACTTTTAACTGCACTATGTTTTCCCATTGTTTTCTTATTTTTCCTCTGCTGAATCTCAGCCCTGATTTTTATTATTTCTTTTCTTCTGCTATTAACAGGATTGTTCTGCTGACTCTGCTCTAGTTGTAAATTTTCTGTCAGTATATCAGCTATAAGATGGTCCTCATTCTTCAGGGGTGTCTGTATTGCTATGAAACTTCCTCTGATGACTGCCTTTGCTCTGTCCCATAAGTTTTGGTATGTTGTGTTTTCATTCTCATTGGTTTCTAGAAATTTCCTAATTTCATCTCTGATCTGGACCAGTATACGTTCCTTCTACAATAGAGAGTTATTCATCCAATTACTTGCTCTTGTTTTCTTCATCTTCCTTTTGTTGATTTCCAGCCTTATGGCACAGTGGTCTGTGAGAGAGAGACAGACAGAGAGAGAGACACAGAGAGAGACACACACACAGAGGTCTGTATGATATCAATGTGCTTAAATTTATGTAGATTTGCCTTATGCCATAGCATGTTGTCTATCTTTGAATTTGTGCCACGTGTGCTAGAAAAGAATGTGATTTTTTGGTATTTGGATGAAATGCTCTGTTGATCTCTAGCAAGTCAAACTGTCTAATTATAGTGTTCAGACCTCTAGCCTCCTTGTTGCATTTCTTTTCCTGTGATTTGCCTTTCTCAGAGAGTGGTGTATTGAAGTCATCCACCATAATTGTTGAGGCTGTAATTTCCTTTTTCACTCACCTTTTGAAGTGTTTGGTTTACGTATTCGGTAGGTCTCTCATTTGGGGAATACATATATTTGAAATGCTTATTGATTTATTGTCTACCATTCCCTTGAGCATTATAGAGTGTCCCGCCTTATCTCTTTTCATGGTTTGCCCTTTGAGGTCAATTTTATCCAAGATTAGCGTTGCTATCCCTGCTTTTTTTTTTTTTTTGAATTGCTGCTTGCATGGTGTGCCTTTCTCCACCCTTTGATTCTCAGTCTATTTTATTTTGTAGTCTTGCTATGTGTCACCTGTGGGCAACAGAGTGATGGGTTGCGTCTTCTCAGCCAGTCTGCTAGTGCCATTCTTTTAATGCCTAAGTTCAATCCATTGATATTGAGGGTTATTATCTCCAACTGTGGAATATGTGATGTCATCTTCTACCTTTTGTGTTGGGTGTTTCCCTCCCTCCCTTTCTTTTTGTTGTGTTGTACATGTGTGTGTGTGTGAGGGCTGATCATTCTTGACTTCTTTCCACCCTTAAGCCATTCCTATTTTCGGGGCTGTTTTCTCTTTGTTGCCTTCTGGGTGTGGTTGTTCTACGTGACATTCTCTTATTTATGCTTGATGAGTGCTGTTCTTCTGCCCATACTGGGTCAGCAAGGATTTTTTATAGGGCTGGACTTCTTCTAACATATTCTTTGACTTTTTCCTTGTCTGGAAAAGTTGTTACTTCTCCATCTATCTTTATAGATAATTTGGCTGGGTAGAGTATTCTTGGGTTTGCATTATTTTCCTTCAATTTTTAGAATACATTATTCCATTCTTGTGGCAGTGATGTGTTCATGTTAATTTTATGATTGAAATATAGGGGTGGAGTCGAGTCTATTAATCTGGAGATAGCCATCGAGCAGCCAATGAGGCCTCTATGTGGGCATGACTTTTTCCTGAGACTTCTGGGAAATTTCACGATATTTCCCTCATGACGATGAGAAGCTATCTCCCCCAGTTCTTGGGAGTTAGTCTCAGAGATGATTAATTATGGACAAGACAAGATGGCAGTGTCCAAGAAGCTGGAGGAGCCAGCAGAGAGTCCACATGACTTTGCCTTGATGGAGCCAGACCTCTGAAGCTGGGGCGGCTACATGGAGACCTCTGCCAGTGATGACTTGCTTCTGCTGTTGATGAACCCTGAGCCCTGGAAGCGAGGAGCCTTGTGGAGACCCCTGCCAGTGCCGGGATTCTGCACCCACTGACCTGTGACTTAGTGAGTCAGAAGGAGACTTTATAGACTGATTTCGGGCATATGGGTTAATATTAGACTTATGACTTTGAACTGGACTGGACTCAATGTCCTGTTCCTCTTGTATATAAACCTTTTCCTTATAGCTATATGTGTGTCTATGAAATTTGTTCCTCTAGTCTACCTGGACTAATACAGCTATCTCCTCTTCTTCCTAGTGTCCACTGATAGGTCTGAACATATTCTTATTTGGGAAAGTTTATATGTGATTGCTTGTTTTCCCTAACTGCCCTCATGATTGTTTCCTTTTCCTCTAAGTTGGATAGTTTAACTATTATGTGTCTGGGTGACTTCTTCTTGGGTTCAGTCTAACTGGTGTTCTTTTAGCCTCCTGAATGGTTGCCTGGTTTTCAATCATTAATTAAGCTGGGAAAGTTTTCCTCCAATATTTTTTTTAGGGGGCATCACTGCCTCTGGTGGTCATGGGTGCTACCCAGTGCCGTTCCTGAGAGCCACCACTGGATTTGAACTGCCAAGTCCACGGGCTGCAGACCCGCGCTCAACCACTTACACCACCGGGGCTCAGCAGCCCCTCCAATAATTTTCTGACTATTGTTGCAGACTTCTTTGTTGTGTTTTTATGACTTCTTTGTTGTGTTTTCCTCTGGGAGACCAATAATTCTGATGTTGTTCCTCTTCATAGCATCAGACATAGTTCTTACATTTTCTTCAGTTTTTCTTATGATCTTATTAGATTTTTGTTCACGTTTGTTAAAGTCTGCTCAGCAATCCTCTAAGTCATCGGCTCGATCTTCAGCTTCCTCCAGTCAATTCTCTAAGTCTGTGAGTCTGCTGTTGGTTTTTGTTATCTCATCCCTCTGCTTTTGTATTTCCCTTTGAGGTATGGACTTTATCTCATCTATCAAATTCATCATTTTTCTGCATTGTTTCCTTCAGATCCTGTATGACTCCAAGCAGCATTCTTAAATAGTTTAACTTTCTGCGGCATATCAATGTCTGCTTCTTCTATGCATGTCATTAGGTTCAGGGCATCTTCTGCCATTACCTTTTGTTTTTTCATTGAGGTTGTTGGGACTGATTACTGTTTGCATTGCATTGTTTTCGAGGAACCAGGTGCCATTTCCCAGGGACTCGAATAGCACTGACTCTCTCTGGGAGACTTTGTAGAAATGTGCCTTCAATCTTCCTGTGATTAATTTCCCTATGGAACTAATCTACCACTTTATCTTCTTCTGGCGTCACTCTTTCCCGAGTGACTCAGTATTATTTGGAGGGCAAGTTGGATGGTCCGTTCAGGGACCACTGGTTGGATTGTTGTGGCCCCACAAGGGTGGCGTGGTACTGCATAATCTCACCAGGAGCTGAGATGATGCAGTCCACGGCAGCCTGTGGGACCACAGGGGTACCCATTACGAGGGGTGTGCCACAGAAGATTGGTGGGCTACCCACCTACCCATTCCTGAGTAGAGCACCATGAACAGTGGGCGGAACCATCCAGATCAGGCAGATCATCTCAGAGGCTGGGCACTGCTTCTTGAAGTGCGGAACTCTGGCCAGCGCTGGCAGAAACACCCTGGGCTGAGTGAGGCACCAAGGCAGGTGGGAGGAAGTTTCCTCAGTCAGGTGGAACCACAGAGGACATATAAGAGCTCTCCCAACCACACAGGCTGGAATTCCTTTGTAAGAAATTGAGCAGAAATCCAGGTGGAGGCTGGGTGGCCTTCTCCAGCCTGGGCTTACACTGCACAGGGTGGGGCTCTCCCAGCTTAGTGTAACAGGCATAATTGCCCTAGGCTAAGGGTATTATTGGTCTGGAGATCTGCAATGGTCTGTGGGTCAAAAGACCAGGAGGAAAGAACCCCAAGAAATCAAACCTGCCGAAACAGCAGAGAGATAGAGAAAAATGAGGGAACCCAAAATAACTACACAGCTGAGCCTTGGTCCCTGAGCATGGGGCTGCAAAGGTTCAATCTCTGCCCTGGGCTTTATCTGATGAGATAAAGCCCTTGTGCTGACTCCAATTGTCCCGACTGCTGCTCGGGCAGAGACAGTGGCAGACAGTGGCAGGGCTCAGGTCAAACCCTAGCCAGGTTTCACTGTGGTAAGCCAAAAGTCCCTGGCCCCTTAAAGCCCTGTGGATCTGTGCCTACTTATCTTTATGATGCCCTCCTGCGATCCGGCAGGATCTGAATCTCTCTCAGTTACTCTCCTGGGCTGACCTCTGTTGAGTCCTCCTGGTGACCGAGTCACTCAGGCGCCATCTTTCGGAAGTCGCCTCCAGGCTGTCAGTTTTATAGAAGCCACTTTTCCTCTCCTGGGGCAGCTGGTCCCTAAGGGTAGTGATAGAGGGGTGGGGCGGGGGAGACAACCCCTCAAACAAAACCCAACTACCTTAGGGGATCATTTCAGGGGTTTCCCATCTCTCCAGATGGTGTTGGATCTACGTCCGAATAAGATGGGGCTCCCCCTCCCCTCCCCCCAGAGAGCTTTGTTATTTATTCTAGGCAGCAGGTTCCCTCAGCGCAAAGTCAATCAGATCTCTCCGTAGTTACAGGTAGCTCTTGGGGTGTAGGGGCTACTCGTGGGGCCACCATCCTCATGGTTGGCAGTTTGAAACCACCAGCCACTCCGAAGGAGAAAGACAGGGCTCTCCATTCCCATAAACAGGGACAGGCTCAGAAACCCACCAGGACAGATCTCCTCTGTCCCATGTATTGGGTCCCCACGAGTTGGAAGCGATTCAGTGGAAAGAAGTCTGAGGGTGAGTCCTCTATCTATTAAGAACACACCTGAGGGACTGTGATGCATTTGAAAAAGCTAATAGAAAAATCTTTAGCATGGTATTCAACATTTACAAATATATGTATTTAGCTACTTTCTCGTAGCACCGGTCACTTATGAACTCTAAGAGGAAGTGGCTTAAAATCCAAGACACACAGGAAAAGTCTTGTGAAGAAACAAGTGAGGTCTCTCTGAAGAGAAACACTGACGTGTCACCTGGGAGGCTTCAGAGGCAGCAGGTGAGCAGGCAAAAGCTGGACAGGAAGATTGAGTGTTTTGATGTTGTCAATTCTCCCCAAATTAGATTAATGAACTTCCCATCAAAATCCCAATAGGATGCCTTTGCAGCCTGACACAGGGATTCCAATGTTCATTTGGAAGAATGCAGAGCCAGGGACACCCAAGGAAGTTTGAAACGGCAAAGAGGAGTATTCAGTTTGCCAGGCATTGTGATACATTATCCATCTATCCTCCCTAAAATAGTGACTTACAGCACAGAACCAGGCAGAACGAAACAGGTAGCCTTAAAATCAACCAGAGGACCTCGATACTTCAGCTTGTGGTTGAAATTGGCATTAATTCCAGGGAACGGGCAGACTCTCAAACTCATGCTCCTGGGAGAGTCAGGCAGATCTCTGGGAAAATAACAGCATTGTAGGATCGCAGGCTATAGAATTAATCAACACTAGTTGAACTAATAGGATAATTTCCCCCCTCCCATTTTAACCTGTTTTCTGTTCCTTTTTTTGCCTTCAAACTATTTTATTAGGACTTAATCCAGACATACCACTCCATCGTTCAATCACATCAAGCAGTGTTGTACAATCGCTACCATGATCAGTTTCAAAATAGTATCATTAAAAAAAAAAAGCCCTCCAAATCGGAAGCACGTGGTGATGCAGCGGTTTCTACATGTGCCACCCAGTGTGTCCAAGGTGTCTTTTAAGCTGCCTCACCACCCTCAGCTCTTTTTCCAGGCCCCGACCCCCACCCCATATGCCCATGCACTGCTCCCCAGCTCATCTCAGCTTGACAGGGGCCGTCTCCAGTCTGATCCCATAGTCCCTCCAGGACCGCAGTGTCTCAGGCCCACAGGCTTGATGCACGAAGCTGCACCCCTGCTTGGTTTAAAGAAGATTGCGGGGGACAATTTTAGCTCAAAGTTCAAAGAGGGTCTCGGGCACTAGTTTCCAGGTTTCCTTCAGTCTCCAGGGACCCAGAAAAACTGGAATTCCACGAGAATTTGAAATTTGGTTGCAAAATTTCCTCCATTTTCATAAAGGATCCTTTAAAAGCAAAACGGAAGAAAGAAAGAAAGTCAGAGAGAATATCTTTTACTGGGGAACAAGGGAGAAATGCTTAAACCTAGAGCAAAGTCAGGGTGGGTCAAGACGGAGGTCAGTTGACCAGCTACCCTGTTATCCTGTAGTGTCATCTACCAGAATCAAGTTTACTGTCATCTCTGTTTGAGAGCTCAGCTCTTTGTGGCCCTCAGCAGTGGCCAAAGCAGATCTGCCAGAGGCTTCATCCACCTCCACCCTCCACTGCCTTCTCCACACTGGGTGTTTGCGATGCCATCTCTGATACCTTTCCCTGCATCGTATTTGAATTTTGTTATTTGTCATCTTTGGATCACATCACACAGGCTGGTATATGTGTTAGACAGGGTTCTCTAGAGAAATAAAACCAGGACACTAGTAATTCTCTTTATATATTTATATAGATAGAAGGATATAGAAGATAAGAAATAGTTAACTATTCTATAAAGCAGTACAAGTGGCTCAGTGCAACTCACTTGTGTGAGACAGCTAGTAGACTGGCAGTCCTTGGAGTCTTGAGGGCTGCCGAGTAGTCCTCTGTAGAGCAGTTCAGGCTATCTGGCCACAAGCAGCAAACAGCAAAGCAGGTCACCAACAGTCAGCCAGATGACAGGGTCCCACAGTCCCCAGCTCAAGAGATGTATATTCCGGGAGCGTGGTGAAGCAGGGCTTGAAGAAACCTCAACTCACAGCAACACAGTGCACGATTAGGTGTCCCACGGGTAGTGTTGCTTGGAGGTTGAGGCACAGGACGGACAAGGCAGCTGGCTGGCTGGAAGATCCAAGAACAAGACTGCAAGGGTGGGGCTCGCAAGCAATTTCTATCTCCACCCTTCAATTGATCTCTGTGTTCATTGGCCATGTTGTCACAACAGACCTACCTATCTTCTTTGGCCATGTTGGCATAACAAGCTTACCTATCACAGTGTGCTTCTTCCATGTGGACGCTGTTGGCTCCACCCTGAGATGGCTGCATGTTTGTGGACAAGCTGATGGGGGACTCTGGGTCAGCATGGGTTATGGGACACTAACCCATCTTCTGATCTCATGGCAGGGGACCCCCACATTCCACTTCCTCCTTCTCCTTCCATGGTCCCAATCAAAGGGCGACCAGCTTGCTTACCTTGGATGATGACTTTCTGGCTTTTTCTTTTTTTTGGTTTTTGGGGCATCACTGCTCTCCGGTGGTGGGAGTAGGAGGACTTTCTGGTTTTTTAAAGCCACAGAGGCTACCAAATGAGCGAGGAGGTAGAACAGGTGCACTCGATCTACTGGGTCCGCAAACAGGCATGTTCCAGAAGCCACAAACCTGCATCTCCCAACTCTCAGGCCGTGTTTGGTCTTCCACGAACAGCCCCAGCAGGTACTGCTCATCTGTGCTCTTCTTGCTGTTGTGAGACTGCATGTGTCTACATCTGCATCATCTATATCTGTAGCTCTCTCCATAGCTCTGTGTCTCACAACATTTGCCAGTTCCGTTTGGTTGTTTGGGGTTTTTTGCATGTCTGTCGCTGAGTGATGTCAATCACGTTTATGGTCTGTGACACCTTTTCTGTAAAAGAAAGTTGGGGCGTCATGAACATCTGTCTTCTTTCCCCCATCTCTCCTCCCCACCCCCATCACCACTAATAAATGTTGGCCACTCAACATTTTCACTTCTGTCTTTGTACCTGAAGTAAGGTCACTGCGTGGTGGTCCTGCTGTGATTGGCTTATTTCACTCAGCACGAGTCTTGGAGCTCCTACATCGAGGGGCACCGGCCTCTCCTGGGGTGCAGTCTTGTGTGTACGTCAGCACCTTGCTCGGTGTCTGCACTCGCCTGCTGGTGGGCCTTGGGACTGGCATGGACCGAGTTCAGGTTCTGTTCCCTAGGCTACTTCCAAATCCCTTGAGCCTATTCCTATCAGCAGAACTGCAGGGCCACCCAGGAGCTCAGTCTTTCATGTTTTCTTTGAGGACGGGCCCTGCTGGTTTCCGCAACAGCTGTACCACCTGCGGCAGATGAGGGCTCCAGTCCCCCACATCGTCACCAGCCCTGCTATTTTTCCATCTGGCATTTCACTGTAGCCTTCGAGGGAGTGAAATGGCGTCTTACCAGGTGCGTGGGCTTGATGTCGTGCAGTGGTTCTTGGCCTTCCTCGTGCCGCCACCCTTTCATATAGCTCCTCATGTGTGGTGACCCCCAACCATAAAATTACTTCGTTACTACTTCATCACTGTCATTTTTCTACTGTTAAGAATCGTCATGTAAATAACTGATATGCAGGATGTATCAGGCGACCCCTGTGAAAGGGTCATTCGACCCCCAAAGGGTTTGAGACCCATAGGCTGAGAGCCGGTGACGCCTGTCGTTCATTGAATCTGGAATCATCAGCTCAACAGGCTCCCATCGGGCCAGGCCCACACAGACATACTGTCCCGGCTCCTCTCCTCTCCTTAGCTGCTGTAGCATCCGCAGGACGTCTGTCCCCACTGACCTCATCTCACAGCTCTCTTTCCCCTCCAGACCTTCCTCGTCCCGTCTCAGCGTCTCTGTTGGCGATTTGGGCCCATCCAGATGCTGTTTATGCTTGTTTGTTTGTTTAAGGGTAAATGACCTTTTAAGATTTATTTTCATTTATTTATTGTTGCAATTTTCAATCCCTCAAGCATGAATAATACAGCAAAACTGGGTTGTCACA
>PVJH01023919.1:0-33994 GCA_004026705.1 Nesogale talazaci
TTGAGGTCTGTTTCATCTGAGATTAGGATTGCAACCCCTGCTTTTTTTGATTCACCATTAGCCTGGTATATCCTCTTCCAGCCTTTTATTCTTAGATTATTCTTGTCTGCGATTTTAATATGTGTTTCCTGCAGGCAACAGATTGATGCATTATGTTTTCTGAGCCAGTCAGCCAGCCTTTTAATTTTAATGATGGAGTGCAGGCCATTGACATTTAGAGTTATTATTCCAATCTGTGGTGGGTTCATTTCTGGGCTTTTGGGTTTTTTAGTGTGTTTTTTATCTTACTCCCCTTTTCATAGCTCTGTTGGTGATTCTTTCATAGTGATTCTTTCACCTGAACTATATGATCACTTGTTTACTTTCAAGCCTTTAAGACTCCAGGTGCTATATCTCTTGATAGCTAGACACCATCAGCTTTCTTCACCATACTTGCTTATGTGCCCATTTGCCTTTGGCGACCATGTTAGGAAGGTGAGCATGATAAAATGCCAGTTGAATAGAACAAAATATTTGACAAGAGCTCCCAAGACATCAAGTGTGAATGTGATGCCCTCTTTATTAAGTGGTGCTGGAAACAATTGTAACCCTCATGTAGAAAAATGAAACAAGATGTCTACATAACCCCATGCACAAGAACAAACCTAAGGTGGATCACAGACCTAGAAGTAAAACCCCAAATTATCAGGACCCTTAGTGAAGGAATTAGGACAAAACTAAGAACTTTAGCCAAGGGGATACAAAGGTTAACTGCAATAGGACAGGATATACACACAGGAGAATCTGAAGATGGCAAATGGGATTTACTAAGGATAGAACACCTCTGTGCATCAAAAGACTTTACCAAGAGGGTAACTAGGCAACCCACAGACTGGGCGAGGATTTGTAGCAATGGCATAACAGACAGAGGGCTTATTATGAAAATCTACAGTACCCTTCTTGCCTGCAAAAAGAAGAAAACAGTTAACTTTTTGAAGAAATGGAACAAGGAGCTGAAAATAACTTTCACCAGGGAAGAGACCTATATGGCCAATAAATATATGAGAAAATGTGCCTGATCATTAGCTGTCAGAGAAATGCAAACCAAAGCAACCATGAGATATTGTCTAACACCTTTGGTATTAGCTCAAATCAGATAATCAGAGAGCACAAATGCTGGAAAGAATGTGGTGAGATAGGAACTCTCCTACATGACTGGTGGTCCTGTATATATGTACAGCTGTTATGGACAGCCATCTGGAAACACTAATAAAAGATAGAAATTGACCTACCTTATGATCTAGCTATCCCTCTACATGATACATACCCAGAAGAGGTAAAAAATAAACCCATTTCTTACCCAGAAGAAGGAAGAGATAAACCATGACCGGTTGTATGACTCCAATGTTTATTGCAGTGCAATTCATAATCTCAAAGAGTTGGAAACAATCTAAATTTCCGTTGACAGATGAGTGGATCAGTAAACTCTGAAACATACACCCAACAGAGCACTATGCATCACTGAAAAACACTGATGAGCAATGAAACATGTCTCTTCATGTGAAGAGTTGGAATAAATTATGCTAAGCAAAGTCAGCCAAACAGAAAGGGAGGAGTACAGTTTGAGTCTCCTGGTGTAAGTGTAATCACTATGGCAGGTCTAGAATAGAAGCTACCTATATCATAATATTTGGGTTGAGATACAGGGAATTGGGAGGAGGTTGGACCAAACCCAAGGAGGTATATGTTGATCTAACACAATAATGGAAAAAATAGGGCAGAGAGGGAGAAAAGGAAGATTGAAAGTGAAATGATGATGGAGGGAACAGGAAACTAATCCACACAGGGCAAGAGTACTGGTCTTGTCTCCACAATGTCTGAAGTGGGCATGCAGATTTTACCATGGTGTAACAAACTAAGGACAGTGTAAGGAAGGACGCATAAAAAGAGGAAGCTACAGGACTGGCCCCAGCCAGAGCCAAACTAACCCCCTCCCTGAATGTAGGTTTTGTGGGTAGCAGATTGGAGAGTGGGGCCAGCATGCCACACCCTCATGGGGTCGGACCTGAAAGGAGGAAGAGAAAGAATGCCAGACTAGACCATGCTGGCACACAAAGTTAAAGGGTGATGTCTCTGAGAGAGCTAATGGGACACAGAGAGGACTAGGCAAATGGGAACAGCACTGAATGTTGAGATGGTGAGCATCATGGAATGTCAAATAAATACAACAAAGTGTTCTCCCATTGAGGAAGTACTTGAGTGGAGGCCCACTGTATATCTGCTGCCTACCTTTTTTTTTTTCAAGAACTAGTCTTGAAAGCATGTCCAAATTGCATGATGTGAAACCTCGTCATACTTGCTTCTAAGGAGTGCTCAAGCTGCACATGATATTAAGGAAACTTTTTACCTTTTGAAAAATGTGTCTTTCAATTTTTTGACTGCTGCTTCAATGAGCATTGACGTAGGTGCAAGGAAGAAGAAATCCTTGACAAGTTCTCAATACTTTCTCTGTTTATCATGTTAGTTCTTGGTCCACTTTTGAGGATTTTGATTTCCTTTACATTGACTAGTAATTCATACTGAAGGTGGGACTACTTGATCTTCATCAACAAGTGTTCAAGTCCTTCTTACTCTCAGCAAGCAAAGTTGTGTTATCTGTATATCAGACATTATTGATTAGTCCTTACCTCAAAACTTGATGCAATATTCTTTATAAAAGTCAGATTTTCTGATAATTTTCTCAGCATTCAGAATGAATAAAATACTGTTACATGCATTCTTTCATTTTAAGCCAGGCAGTATTTCGTACTTCTGCTCCCACATCTGCCACTTCATTCATGTACAGGTTCTGAATGAGAATAATTAAATATTCTGAGATACCCATTCTCAAAGTTGAAAGATTTCACATAGTCAATTGAACACAAGTAAAAGCATTCCTTGAATCCTCAGCTTTCAGCCAAGATCCATTTGACATCAGCAATGATATCCCTTATTCCATGTTCTCTTTTGAATCTGGCCTGAACCTTTGGCAGCTCCATATCAATGTGCTGTTGCAACCTTGTTGGATGATGTGGTAGTTACATAATCTGATGTCAATTTAAGGATTAAGAGTGTAGGGTTGGAGTGTAGGCTGTCAATCAGGATATAGCCAATGAGGTCTTTGCACGGGTCTGGCCTTCCCCAAGGATTTTGGGAATTCCTGGATTTCTTCCTTGGAGACTGGAAAAAAAACTCTGTCCTCTCTGAGTTCACGCCCTTGGAGACTCCACTGACAACTCTCACTCCCTGAAACACGACTTACTGACAAGACACATGGCACTACACTGATAGCCCTCATTCGCTGGGAACTGGAGAAGCCACCTGGAGGCCCCTGCCAGTGCTGAGATACTTACAATGCCACTGCATCCAAAACGTTCTACCCATTGGCCTGTGATCATCCTGCATTCAACATCTTTGCATGTGTTTTGTGAGTCTGAAGAGAACTTTAGATCAGACATACAGACTAATATCAAAATTATGGGCTTGGGTTGGACTGAGTTGGGATGCTTTTTCAATGTAAAAGTATCCTTCATATAAAGCTCTCTCCTATACACATTTGAGTTTCTATGGATATGCTTCTCTAGTCTACCCAGACTAGCACAGATGATCCTAAGCAAAATTTTACTGTCATGTGATGTAAGGGATGTTATTTTAGAGTTTGGGAATTCTGCTGGGATCACTTTTCTTCATAATGGGAAGAGATTTGTATGACTTCCAGTCAGTAGGCTAAGTAATTATCTTCCAAATTTCTTGGCGTAAACTAACGAATGCTTCCAAGGCTACAACAGCTTACATTTTTTTTATTAGTATTCGACAAATTTCTGGAGTCTTTTTTAGGCTAATACCATGTTATGCTTGGATTTCACTTCTAAGCACCATTTTCTGTTGCTCATATGCTACCTCTTCAGATAGTGGAATATTGACCAGTTCTTTTTGGTTCAGTGACTTTAGGTATTCTTTCCATATTCTCTTTAATCTTCCTACATCATTCATTATTTTTCCCATAGAATCTTTAAATAGTTCAAGTCGATTCAAGGCTTGAATTTCTTTCTTATTTCTTTCTTATTTATTTATCTGTTTAAGATATGCTGAGAGTTTTCTAACTTTTGGTTTTGTTTCGCTTTTTTTCTTAGCTCTAGGACTTAGCACATTCCATTATACTGTTTTACTATGTTTCTCAAACTGCCTTTTGATATTTCCTGTTGCTCTTTGATATCATCATGTCTTCATTTGCTTTAACTCTATGATTGAAAGCAAGTTTGAGTCTTCTGACATCCACCTTGCTCTTTTCTTTCTTTTACAAAAATTTTATTGGCACGTAGTTTACATATCATATAATTCAAGAGTTCAAACATTCCATCATATCAAGGAGCATTGAACAATTACTACGATATCAATTTTAGAGCACCACTTCAATTTTAGAGCAAGTTCTTATGGTTAAATTGTTTTTAAAGTGAGTTGGGCAGTTATAATCCATTCTAGTGCTCCCTCTCCAATCCTGCCTTTATTATTTGCTTCCCTAGTCCCCTTATCCTCCCTAGCAACCCCCACCTCAATATCTTTATATCAGCTTTTGTCATTATACATCGACTCCTCCTGTGCTTCACAGCTGGGAAAACCAACAGAAAATAATAATAAAAAAAATCACACTAAGTAAGGATAAAATCATAATAGTCTAAAGACAAAAAAAAAAGAAATAATGTGTAAGAAAGAAAAGAACCCCATCAACTTTGAAAAAGCTGGGAAAGAAATCTATGCCATGGAAAAAGTAAGAGATATTTGCACCCAGCTCATATTCAGGTTTCTGCTCTTGATAGGTCAACTGTCGAAGTATCAAGTTAGATCCTACCTAATCAAGATTACAGTGTTCTCTGATGGATAATAAGGCTATTTGAGCATTTTGCTCATGGTTAGTGCTGATCTGCAAGTTTTTCAGTATGACTAGATATTCTGCAATTGGATTTTGGGTTCCTACTATCCCTAAGAGCCTTGTACAAACAAGGTGTTCATAATTTTATCTCTGATGTTTTCCTCTTCACCACGTTAGAATTTTGTAATGTCATCTTTGGTCACAAAAGCTGGTGTGTTTTTTCTGTGTGGACTCAGTTGATTTATCACTTATATGGCTGTTTGTTTGAACACAAACCTTTAAAACCCCAAGCAATATTTGATCGATTGCTGGGATGTCTCCTTCCTTCTCTACCTTTTACTGTAGCACTCTTGTCTTCAGGCACCACTTCTTGATGGTGAGAATCAAGCAGGATCAAGGTGTGAGCAGGGCCATGATGTAAGAACTGTTTTTTCTTAGGTTATAGCTAGGATTTTTGTGTCTAAAGCCAATTCACGACTGTGTTTATTTGTTTCTTTAATATTCTGTAATTGGGAATTCATACATATAACATATCATCCCATACTTCGATCATGTTAAACATAATCATAAACATAAACATAATCATGAATACAATCAATCTCCAAACACACTTTTCTTTTATGGACTTCTTGATCTCATATCTCTCTTATCTCCCCCACCCCTCCATACTTGGCTTCCCCAAAAATCCTTGTTATATTTTTTTTTCCTATAAGCTAAACATTCCTGGGTTTGATCATTGAAGAAAAAAGACTGTGCAGTTTCAAGAGGGTGATCCTCAAGGGCAATACACCTCTGATATACACACAAATATAAACCAGCATAAGCAAAATATAGCAGTCTAGCCATCCCAGGATTGCCTGCATAATACATATCTTAATACAGCTTGCAGGTTATTGATGGAAGAAGACTTGTTTGTCCACCAAGCAACAGTATACCATGCCTGTTATAACTGTCTTCTGTTTCCTCAGTCACCATGTGTTTTATGGCTTAAGTCCTCCGGTTACAAGTGTGTCTGGTATAGAGTCCTTTTCACCCACTGATGTTCCCATACAGGGTCTTCCCTCTGCAACCTCTACAGTAAGATCTGCCACTTGAAGATCTCGGGATCAGAATCCCAATGTTACATGGCCTGTGTTCCGGGATACCTTCAGATGCCCTAGGTCAAATCAGCCATGACACTAACGACCCTCTTCAGTTAATGTTCCCAAGATCACCCCCCATCTCTCCTCCCTCTATCTCTAGGTGAGCCCTCCCTCTACTACCCTCAACAACTTTTGCACATATGTTCCCCCAAACGTGACCATTATCCTTTCCCTCTCCTGCATTGCCCCTCCCATTAGTATGCCCATCTTTCTGACAGGTTTGTCCACCTGCATCCCTATGGACATCACCCCAGATTCACGTGGCTATACCTCAGCAACAGCATGCCTTACAAGCCTTCTCCAGTAGATCCCACCTGCAATGAGATGCCCTCTGGCCAAGTAGCCTACACTGTACATCTCAGGAGTGAGGGATATATGAGCCTCATTGGCACTGGTCTGGTTCTTTACCAGACTGTCTGATTCCAAGCCAAAAGACTGAATGACCTGTAAAGTTGAGTTCTGCTGCTTGTTCCAACCATATTGAACACATGCAATATTTATTCTTTCGTGTTTGACTAACTTCACTCAGCATAATGTCTTCCAAATCCCTCCACAGGTTAAAGCATTTCATCACTGCTTTTTCAGGAATGCAAAGTATTTGGTTGTGTCTTGGTACCAGTTTTTTTATTCAACCTTCTATTGTGGAGAATTTAGATTCTTTCCAGCTTTCTGCTATTGTGAACTGTGCTACAATGAGCATGGGGGAACTAATGTCTCTTCATGATCGGTTTCTTATTTCTTTAGAGTATATGCCAAGAAATGATATTACTGAATCACAATGGTAATTCTATTGCCATGTTCCAGGTATCGCCATATCACTTTCCACAGTAACTGTCAGTATTTGGAAGTCCTCTAGCATAGGATAAGAATTCCATCACACCATCCCTCTCTAATATTTGTTGTTCTTGGTTTTTGTTTTAAATTGATCCATAGTAGTGGTCATTAGGTGGTATTTCACTGTTGTTTTTTTAGGGGGGTGGGGGGCATCACTGCCCTCTGGTGGGATTGGGAGACCCAGTCTTGCTTCTTGAGAGCTGCTGCTGAATTTGAACCACCAAGCCAGTGGACAGCAATCCTGCACTCAACCACTGCGCCACCGGGGCTCAGCCTCTTCATTGTGGTTTTTACGTGTGATTCAGCTCCTTCATTGTTGTTTTAATCTGTGATTTGATATGCGATGTGTCAGGCAGGGTTCTCTTTGAGAAATAAAATTCAGGACACTAGTAGTTCTTTTTATATATTTATATATTGACAAAGGTATATAAAATAAGAAAGAAAAAGTTAACTATAAAGTAATACAAATTGCTTGGTGCCACTCACTTGCATGAGGTAACCAGAAGACTGGCAGTCCTTCAGATCTTGAGGGCCGCTGAGTAGTCCTCTGTAGAGCAATCCAGGCTATTTGGTTACAGGCAGCAAACGGCAGAGCAGGTCACCAACTGTAGGCCAGATGACAGAGTCCAACAGTCCCCAGCTCAAGACATGTATATCTCAGGAGTGTGGCGAAGTAGGGCTTGAAGGATCTTCAACTCACAGCAACACAGTCCATGATTAGGTGTCCCATGGGTAGTGCTGCTTGGAGGTCGAGGCACAGGACGAACAAGGCAGCTATCTGGTCCGAAGATCCAGAAGCAAGAGAGAGGGAGGGACTTGCCGAGCCCTTCTTATCTCTGTCCTTCAATTAATCCTGCATGTTCATTGGCCGTCCCGTCACAACAAGACCCACCAATCTTCTGTGGCCATGTTGGCATAACAAACCTACCCATCACATGCATAAAGAATATACTTCCTTGTACATTTATTAACCTTTTGAATGTCACACTTTTGGGAGTCAGCAGTTCAGGTTCTTTGCCAGCTTTCTTAAAATGTTGTCTCTTTCTTTGATGTGGAATTGTAAAATTTTGTAAATCCTAGTAATTAGTCCTTTTTTTTCTGTCACTATTAAATATGTTTCCCCAGTCTGTGGGCTCTTATTGCTCTTTTAATACAGTCTTTTGATTATACAAGTTGCTTTTTTTATTTTTAAGTGGTCCTTTTCTCCATTTTATCTTCCATTGAGTGTGTTTCCTTTGATATTTCTGACAGACCTGTATTTCTTGCACTGGGGCTCATATATTTGTTTCAATTTTCTCATTGATGATCCCAATAGCTTTGAGTTTTACATTTAGGTCATTGATTCACCTTGAATTTGTTTTTGTGCATGTAGTGAGATACGGGTCTCATTCCATTCCTCTGCAAATGGATATTCAGCTTTTCTAACACCATTTATTAAAGAGGACATCAGCTTTCCATTTTATGATTTGGGGCCCTTTTTCACAAATCAATTGTCTGTATGCAGATGTTCTCATTTCTGGATTTTCTGTCCTGATCCATTGGTCCGAGGATTTACCATTAATTATACCCATAGCAATCTTTTTGGCACCTGTGGCTATATAGTATGTTTGAAGATCAGGTACAGCAAGAGTACCTACTTTGTACCTCTTGAGGAGTTCTTTGCCTTTCCTGGGCTTTTCAATCTTCATAGGAAGTTAATAATCAATGTTTCCATTTCTTTGAAAAATGATACTGGGATCTGGATTGGGATTACCTTGAATTTGTAGATTGCTTTTTACTATCAACATTTTCACAATATGGAGTCTTCTGGACAGCATTCACAAAATATGCTTCCATTTGTGTTGATCCCTGTAGTTCTTTATATAATGCTTTTTATCTTTATTCATATGGATCTTTTGACTCTTATTTTGGATTTGTTCATAGATATTTTAGCTTCTGCATGACTATTGTGAATGGTATTTATTGAATGACATTTTTTCCTCTATCCCAATTACTGTTCTATAGGAATCCAGTTGATTACTGTTCATCTTGTGTCCTGCTTCTTTACTAAACTCCTCTCTTGTTTCTGGCAATCCGACACTGGACACCTGAGGATTTCCAGTAAATAAAGTCATATTGTCTTCAAGTAGCAAAAGTTCCATGTCTTCTTTACCTGTGTGTACACCCTTGATATCCTACCATTTTCTTATGGTATTGACTAGGAATTCCAGAACAATATTGACTAGAAGTGGAGATAAAGGACACTTTGCCACTTTTTCAGTGGTTATATTTCAGATTATCTCCAGTGAGTGTAATATAGGATATTGGTTTTTCATATATGGCTTTTATTGTATTGAAATATCTCCTTTCCAATCCTATCTTTTTGAGAGTGTGTCAGGATTGAGTGTTAGGTGTTATCAATTGTGTTTTCTTCATCAATTGATATGTTCATATGGCTCTTACACTTTTTCTTGTTGATGTGGTGGATAACATTAAAATTTGTTTTCAAAAAAACATAAAATAAAATTTGTTTTCATGCTTTGGCATCCATGCATCCCTTGTATGAATCCCACTTGGTCATGACTTTTTTTATCATTATTAGGCATGGTGTTGGATTCTACTGGACATGATTGTGTTGAGGATTTTTGCATCTAGGTTCATGAGATGTATCAATCTTAATTCTTTTTCTTGTGGGGCCTTCACCTTATTTTGGTATCAGGATTATGCTGGCGTCATAGAATGAGCTGGGGAGTTTTCTATTCCTTTCTATGTCCTGGAAGATTCTGTGAAGGATTGGTGTCAGCTCTTTCTGAATGCTTGTCAAATTCTCCTGTGGTGAAATTCTCAACCATCTGGATGGAGGCTTATTTTAGTTGGGAGTTTCTTGATGAACTTGTATATTTCTTTTTTGCTCTGAGTTTGTTCAAGATTTTAATCTGCATTTGTCTTATTTTGGGGAGAGGGTGATCATCTAGGAATTGACCTTGTCCTTCAAATTGTTGTAATACTGTCTTTCATAGTACTGTGTAATAATATTATTTCATTAGGATCTGTTGTGACTTTCCCTCTCGGATCCCCTGTACTAAATATTGACATCTGCTCCTTCTTTTCTTTTGTTAAATTTGATGGGAATTTGTCAATTTTGTTGATCCTTTCAAAAAACAAAATGTATGCTCTGTGTATTTTTCATTGTTCTTCTGTTTTTCAGTTCGCTTCTCTCTGCTCTAAATCTTTATAATGTCTTTTCTGTTACGGGAAGAAGGATTATGCCTTTGACTCTGTTCTACCTGCTGGAGGTGCTAAGTTAAAAACTAACTATAATTCTCTCCCCTCTTTCATGTGAGTTTTTACTGTAATAAACTGACCATTGACAATTGCCTTTGCTGTGTCCCATAGGTTTTAGTATGTTACATTGCCATTCTTGTTGTTTTCTATAACTTTATTAATTTTCTCTCTAATTTGGGCTATTGTCTATTCTGTTTTGGAAAAAGTGCATTATTACATTTCCAAGTGTTCATCTTTTTCTTCTTCTTTCTGTTGTTGATGTCTAGCTTTATGCACTTGGTCAGAGAAGGTGGTTTGAATGACCTCTGTGTGTTTGAATTATCTCAAGCTCACATGTGGTGTATTTCAGTTATAAGCCATGTGCATTACAAAAGCATGTGTATTGTTCTGCTGCTGTTTGGAGAGATCTAAAAATGTCTATTAGCTCTATTCCTTGTTTGGGTTGTTCAGCCTTCCATTCCTTTCCTGAATTTCTTACCTGTGAACCTATCTTCATCTGAGAGTGATGTATTGAAATCACCTACTAAAATGATTGATCTGCAGGTTTTAATTTTCATTTCTTTGAGGATTTGGTTGATGCATTTTGAAGATCTTTTGCTGGGTAAATGTATATTTATTATCTTTATGAATTCCTGATGTACTTACAGTTGATCATTATGTAATGCCCATTCTCATCTTTCATTTTGTCTCCTGCTCAGGAAAAAATGCCTGAGAAACTATTGTGTTGTTGAACAAAGCTTTAAAGGACAGCCCAATGGGAAAAACTCAAATGTATTAGTGGTTTTCCCATTTCAAAAAAAAGTGACATCACAATTGATAACAAACCTTGTTCTGGACATCAAGCAAGTTTCCGAACAGATGAAAATGTTGACAAAATCAATGTATTTTTGTTTGGAAACCATTTAAACAATTGAAAAGATGGGGTTGTTATCAGGTCTACAAAGAAGTTTGGTTCAACAAATTCAATGGAATATTTTGGAATGATAAGGTTTGTATGATATTTTTGCCTTCATTTGTGACTGACCAGGAAAAATAGCATCAAGTGGAAATATTCAATGTTTTGAAATTACAGTTCCAAAGGTACCCAGCCTTTTTTTTTTAACATCATTGTTGGTGGTGAGACATGGTGCTATCCTTACAACCTCAAAAAGCAAACAAGCACTCATCAAGCCAAAGGAAGATGCCATGATCATCCAGACCCCAATTTCTCAAATGAAATAAAAAATCGAGATGAGACTCATTTTTTCTTTGTTTGTTTTATGTGAGAGGGGATAATGCATTTGGAGTTTGTTCCAGCAGATCAGAGTGTTAATCAAGTTCTCTATTTAGAGGTTCTGAAAAGATTGTGTAACTATGTATAATAAAAAGGGCTGATTTGTGGAAGACAGGGTTTTATCACCATGACAATGAACCTGATCACACAGTCATCTCAGTGCTCCAATTTCTGTCAAAAACAGCATGCCTCTCTTTCCCAACACACAATACTCACCTGACCCCATTGCTTGTAGCTTCCTTCTAGTTCCACAAATTAAGAGAAACATGAAAGGATGGAGATTGGAAAATGAAGAAAAGGTGTAGAAAAAAATGAGGGAGAGTTTTCATTCATCCAAACAAGTGAATTTGAAAAATGTTTCCCAGAATGGAATGGCAGATTTGATAAATGTTTTAAATAGACTAGAGAATCATGAGAAGGTTGTTTTGTTAAAACAAAAACAAAACCCAATTAGACACATAGTTTTAAAAAAGCAGGGTTTTTTGGGGGGAGTAAATCCCTCTTGTATGTCATATCATTCCATTGTTCCTTCACATTGAGCAGTATTATACAATTGTTATCACAATCAGCTTCAAACATTCTTTTCTTTCCTGGATATCACTCCACATCTCATTAGGACTCTGTCATTAATGTGCAATGTATCATATCTGTTCTTAATATATTTGCAAATAAAAATTCAGATAGATCTATTCAAAGTTATATTTGGGGTCCTATGAATTTATTTTAATTTTCTTCAGTTTTTATCATGACTTTCATGAGATCAATCATTGGGCAGTTTCACAGTGAGTTGTAACTTAGATGTTGATTATATTTTTCTACAGTTTCTTCCTTCCATGTAGTTAATTTGATTTCTGTGTATTCCACCTGAAAAAGTCCAGAATTCCAAAAATGATATCTCTTGTGTGGTTGAAAAAAAAGTATTTTCAACAATGATATTTGCTATGAACAAGTCCTTGGTCATACAAAATTCTACCACGGCATTTCCAGCTTTGTTTCTATCACCAAAGTCAACTCCTGCTCCTTCTGCTAAGTTTCCAACCTTTTATTTCCAATAACTATCTAATTGCACTCCAATTTCCAATAATGACCAACACATTTTGATTGAATGATCAACTTCAAAATGAAGACATTGGTAGAATTCTTCAAATTCTTCATCAATAGCTTTAGTGGTTGAAGCATAAATTTGAATAATATTTGTGCTGAGTGAATTTCCTTATTTCTGAATAGATATTTTGTTCATGTGATCAGCATTGTACTGCAAGATAATTCCTGAAATGTCTTTAATAATGATATAGTTATGCTATTCCTCTGAATCTGTCATTCCTGAAATCATAAACCATATGTCCATTATAGTTTAATAATGCCTAAGACATCAATCTTTATTCATTTTATTTCATGGTTGACAATCTTCATTTTTTCTAGATTCATACTTAGTACATTCCAAGGTTCAATCATTAATTGATATTTGCAACTGTTTATTTTCATTTTGAGTCATGCCTTATTAACAAATGAAGGCCTCAATGGCTTCACTCTTGCAAGCATTAATTCACCCACATTATTGATTCTGATACACCTCAGTCATATTTTGAGTGCCTTCTGACCTGAATCATTCATCCTCCAGCACTATCTCTGGTAATACTCTGCAAATATTCATGAGATTTCCAGTATCTGACAATGCTTTAATGTTATACATTAGTTTTTCAGTGACTGTTTCATCAGAGTCAGGCTATTCCTTCTTACTTTTCTGGAAGGACTGCTAAAATCATTTCACTTTGGGTGGCCCTGCTGGTATATTGAAATACCAGTGAAATAGCTCCAGCAAAAATGGGCTAGCCTATACCAGTGGTCAATAGTTTTATATAACTCTGGCTAGAAATCCAAATTCTAGATAGCAAGAAGTCCAAGTTCTGGCCACTAGATTGAGGGAAGCTTTATTCTTTTTATAGAATATAGATGCTGGGAAAAATTCTTGTCTCTTTTTAGCTTTTATGTTTTGGGTTTTATGTGGAGTTCTTTATGTGGCATGCCATCTTCCCCCATATATGCTTGTGTCCTTTTTTGAAAATTATCTCCTTTTGTATTTGAAATGTGATTGAATTAAAACACCACCTCCAATAATAATTTCATATATATGTGAGTATATATGCATATATAACACACACATATATATACTATTTTCAAAATATGAATACATCTACCAATTACATGACTTAGGAGTCTAAAAGATATTGCAGGAAGGGAGCAAAATTCAATCTATAGCATCCAAGAAAAAACATCCATATAATGCTTTTATGTGACATATTAATTGTTAGGAATATTATCTGCAATTGTCAAAAATACAATGGAATGACTGAGATAAAATTGCCCTAAAATAACCTTGACTTTTTTTAATAATTAGGATTGTACTGCCTGACAACAAATAAAATACTAAAGTGAATTCCAATGTACAGATAAAGTATTTAGGCTTCTGTTACCCTTGAAGAAAATCACTATGAAGAAAAACTTAAGTAAATAAACTGTCAAATGACACTTAAATGTAATTATTTGATCACTACCTACACTACAAGACAGTCAATTTCTTATAATTATGTTACAGAGTCTCTGTTCCTTAGTCCATTATTATATTTGTGATCACTGAGTAGAATGATTAGATGGTTAACTGAGACAAAAGAGGCATGAGAGGAAGAGGTCAGAGAGAAAAATAGGAAATTTGAAAAAATACATTATTATATCTCAGCATCATGCTCTGAAAAGTGTAATCATTGGCCCTATTTACATATGAAAAAGCTCATACGCATTCTTAGGGCAATGCTTTTATTAGTATATTGTCAACTCTTTCTTATATATGGTTGTCATATGCTGGTTTCCTGAAAAACAGTATCTATATAAGTTTCTGATCTGTTTAAAGGTATTATCAGAATTATTTGTAATCCACCTCATTAGACCTTATGAATGAAGATGAGTCTTTACTCCCATGGACAATAACAGTGTCAGAAGCTCAGGGTCTCTATGAACTTTCATCAACTTTACTGCAATGAGATTTTTTTATAAGATTAAATAGGTAATTCATGGATACATTTACTTAATCATTCTTCTCTGTGAATACCTAGTGGGACTGAATTGCTGGTATTTCATTAGGTGCTTTTGCAAGTAATGCAGACCATCAATTTTCAATGATATTACACATTAAGTATATATCAACTGTATTTGGGAAACCACTGAGTAGTGAAGGTTGAATGCACTTGGTTGATAACAAAAAGAGCTGAGGCTCTATCTGCTTATAAAAGCTGCTACAGATACTTTCAGTAGGTAACATGAAGGATTATCTCTTTGACCCAGGGTTTGGGTGCGATCAAATTGACCTTTGGCTTCTAGTTGTGCATTTAACCACTGACATCTCCCAGAAAACTCTCAATTGTGGTTATTGCTAAGTTCCCTCAAGTGAGTCCATATAAATAACTGGATGAGGATTATCAGTGGTTTGACAGTTAGCATCTAGTTATTCACCTGTAAAAGAACCCTAGTGATAGAGGGGCTACGTGTTGTGCTGCTAAGAACAAGGTGAGCAGTTTGAAAGCATCAGCTATGCCACAGGAGAAAGTGTTTGTTTTCCCTTGTAAGGATTAGCCACCTCTGAAAAGCACCAGGACAGTTCTAATTTATTCTGCAAGGTCTCTAGGAGTCAGAATTTACTGGATGACTGTGATTCTTCTTGAACTGACCTAGCACAACATTATCACAGGCAATCAATTGTAAACTTCTTGTCCTCCTATCTTGCTCAGCCTTCATTTGGGTTTCAGTAATTCCTCTTGGTTACATTACCCTTGCTCAAGCCCTACCAATTTTGGCTCACTGGTTCTTCACTTGTCCAGGAGTTTGTTAACACCACTTTGTTTCTCCCGCCTCAACTTCACCCATGTCCCTCCAGAGACAGCAGCCCATTGTTTTCTCCTCCAGAATGTTTATCCAGGAATGCTGCTTTCTCAACTCACTCCATTTGGGGGAATTCAGACCACTTTGCTTCCCCATGATGTGACCCCAGAAATCTCTCTCTCTCTCTCTCTCTCTCTCTCTCTCTCTCTCTCTCTCTCTGTTTCTGTGTCAAAGTGATCAGGTATCAAGCAACAAAGGACTGTAAATTATATACTTGCAAATGAGCGGGAGTACTGCTTGGAAATCCAAAACCCATGGGAAATCCCCTTACAGAAAGGTCACAAGGAGGGAACCAGCCAGTCTGGGTGTAGTGTAACAATAATGAAACACTTAACTCTCCTCTATTTTTTCAATGTTTCCTACATGTTCCCCCAGTATCAAAATCCAAATTTTAGCTTACAATCTGGCTAGACAAGAGGATGTACACTGGTACAGATAGGAACTAGAAACATAGGGAATCCAGGACATATGATTCCTTCAGGACCAGTGGTCCATACTGGGATGATGGAGGGAAGTTGAGATAGAAAGGGAGAATGGATTACACATATAACCTCCTCCCTGGGGTATGGACAACAGGGAAATCGGTAAAGGGAGACATCAGACTGTAAGATATGATAAATAATAATAATTTATAAATTATCAAGGGTCAATGAAGGAGTAGTAGTGGAGAGGGAGGGGAAAATGAAAACTGATACCAAGGATTAAGCAGAAAGCAAGTTTTTCGAGAATGATGAGGGAAACAATTGTACAAATGTGCTTAACATACAATGGATACATTTAAGAATGGTGCTGAGAGGTGTATGAGACCCCAATAAAATGAATTTTTAAAAACAACACCAAAGTTCAAGCCACCTCAGAGAAAGCTTTGTTTAGAATGCCATCTGGATTCTAGAATCCACCCATCTTGTTATGTATGCATTTTCCTGTCAGATGTATGCATCTAGTATCTCCATTTCCTCTTGCATGTATACCCCTAGCTTGCTCCCCTACCGTTATGTATATTCCTCCAATATACATCCTCTGATCTGTATGTGCTTACTACCATTGCTTGGATGCCTGAGAGTACATAAACTCTTGAGAGAATGCATCATGCGCTCTCTCTCTGCTTAGATCTGGTTCCTGAAACCACGGCAGAGGGGAGCATCCCAAAACTTTTGTCTGTCTCTTAATTTCTTTCCTTCAATTATTCCTTCATTCTGGCTCCAGTCAACATGAGAAAGTTGAGATTTGCTTGCTTTATTGTGTCTCTTTAATTGACCCTTCAATTACACAAACACCCCCCTTGGACTCATTTGTTGGTAGAAGCTCCTCCCTATACCATTTTTGAAAACTCTCTAGAAAAACTTGTCAAATATGTATAGAGATCCAATTTAATGTATTTTGACAACCACTATAACCTCATGTCATGCTATGTGACTTACTGGAACTTAATAAGTACATTAAAAAACAGCTTATTAAGAAAGAGGAAATATATTATCATTACCCAATGCAGAATACAAACATTGAAGCAGTCTTCCCCCTTCTCTCCTTTCCATCTACTCAGATAACCTCTCATAATTCTTGACATCTTTGAATTTGGATATTGCATATATTTGTGATCTTTCAATATTTCTTGAAAAGAGACTTTATCAAAGAAAATTAAAGCGAACATAAAAGAATTCCTGCAAATGAGTCCCACACAAGTGCTACGGAGCTATCTCCCTGTAACTCAGACAGCCAAGGTGGTGCAAATTGTTGATGCTGTGGTCTTTATCAAAAAATGTGACAGTGCAAACCCACACAGGGACACACCTAAGGAAAGCCCTGACAAGATGCTTAATGTGAGCCATTAATCCATTATCAAGCACCGGTCCACTTTGATACACATGGCTCCCACCACTCACAGACTGGGCCGGGAAGTTAGCATACATTGTGTACTAGAGCCACCAAGAAATAGTCCTATAAGAGAACCCAGATGACTTCCCAGCAACGTATAATCCAACCATTGACCTTTCCTTTCCAGAATCATTTCCCCCCAAAGCTGCCTCCCAAATTGGATTTTGGCACCAAAAATTGGAATAAACATCAGTAACAGTAAAGTTTCCGTATCTCCCCAAGCTTAAGTCAAGCCATAGATATCTGCAAAGAAAAGTCTATCTAATTAAAAATTAGAAACTAAAGAATCTTTGAGATTACAGTTCTACCCTAACACATATCTTTTCCTTTCTGTTTCAAAATGAACTCACTTCGTTTCCTCCTCCCTCCTTTCTAGAATTCTCTGTTTTCAGTTCTTTTCGCTTTTGATAAATCATTCTATTCTTGCTTCTACCCCTTTAAGTAGAAAGATAAGCTGGATGACAGAGTGGCAGACACCTGTGAAGGATGATGAAGCATTCCGCAGGCTTCTCTGGTGGTCACTGATGTCTCCCAGGAAACAGCCATTGCTCTTGTGTAAATCACAGCTTATCAGCCCTGGAAAAGTGATTACAAAATTGGGTTTAGACTTATTAGTGATTTAACTTGCAAATTGCCTTTCTGCCTCTCTAGGATGCAAGCTAAGGCTATTAGAAGTAAAGTTGAACAATTCCCTCTTGCTATTCCCTTAAATTCTGGCATTTCCTTATTTGCATCTGTTAACATTTTTCTTGAAAAGAAACTGAGAAAATATCACCGAACTAGTTGGGTTATTTATGCTTTATTCTTCCTTTGGATTCATAAGAAAATAATTTTAATGCTCTTTCATGAATGCTTTAGGAGTCTAAATTAATGGGAATATAAATATTCTTAATATGAATATAAACAAACATATTATTGATGATATAAAAGCAATGCAAACATTGCCTATAACAAGTAGAAATGATTATGAAAGCACAGAAGAATATAGGTTTTATTTCGATGTATGGTAGAAAGTTACAAGCAATATTTGAGAAGGACCTTAATGTTAATAGAATTGCATAGGAATTAATCAGATAAATATGGACAGCAAGAGTCTAATGGAAGAAGAGAAGGCTCTGGATCAGAGATTAAGTCAGGATTCTATTTTGACCTCTGTGATAGTTAGGTTTTATGTCAACTTGGGTGATCAAAGATTCTTCCATAGTATCATTTAACATAGTATGGTGAACTACATGAGCAGCTGTGAGAATAAAGGGGTATTAATCTGGGCACAGTCTTGATATAACTGAGGGTTGTTTCACTCAGGTTATACCCCATGCTTATTATAAATTAACAGTGGGTAGAAGCTAGGTTAATCCTGGTGCTGGATTTGGATCTTACATCTGGTTCATCAAGTACTTGTTATATCAACAGCTCATCTCAGGAGCCAGCAGCAGAGTGCCCATCTTGCATCTGTTTGGCTGATCTCTGAGTCATTCAGGTCTGCATGCACCAGTTTATGATCTTCCTGATTTATCTTGCTTCCTATTTGTCAGCTCCTGCAGTTACAGGAGTCATGAAAAGCCTTTAGCTTACATCTGGCCCCCAATCTTGACCCTACCTGGACTTCCCCACTTCCACAATGTTGTGAGCCATTACTTGATATAAATACCATACCATAAACATACAAGGAACAGTATTGTGTTAGGTTGAGTTCGTTAGAGAATTAAAAACCATGAAACTTGTATGTTTTTACGTACAGAAAGCTTAATATGAAGAAATGGCTTACACAGTAGAGAAATCCAGTTTGGTTTTCTTTTTTGTTTGTTTGTTTGTTTGCTTTTGTTTTTGTATTTTGGGCATCACTCTCCTCTGGTTGTGGGAGTAAGAGGCCTGGTCTTTGCTCTTGTGGAGCTGCTGCTGGAATTGAACCTCCATCCCAATGGGCCGCAGTCCTGCACACAACCACTATGCCACCAGGGCTCAGCCCCAGTTAAGTTTTCATAAGGCTTCTCCTGACTTGTGCAAATTGATGAACGAGAAGCAGAATGACAAGTAAAAGGTGAAGAGTGGCTCAGTCTGGTAATTCAAAGTCAGCAGGAAAAAACAGCAGAAAAAATACACTCTGCATAGTCTGTTGACAGGTTCCTAGATAGCTAGTGATATACCAGGAGACTGCAGAACCAGATGCAAGATCTAAATCCAGCAGAAGGCCAAGGGCCAAAGAGAACTTGACTCTGCTTGGTGTTTTGTATGTTGTTGTCACCCAGCTGGTGTCATGATTATGTCTTTGGACATAATCCCATCATTCTATTAATCCAGATTCTTCATGATACTATAGAACATGGTACCACCATTGAATTCAATTGTTGGGAAGTGAGACTCTTGATTTGAGGTGTCACAGTCTAGAATACCATGCTGCAGGATGAAATATCTATAAATCCAGGAAATGTAGGTTTGTTAAGCAACACCATGTACAGGGAAAGCAAATTTGTATCCAGAGTAAGTATCTATTCCAGTAAGAACAAAATTCTGCGTTTCACATGATATAAGTGGTTCTATATAGTCATCCTGAAAACAGGTTTTTGGACAATACAATCAAGGAATAGGCTAAGATATTGGATTCAAGGCTGTCTTGGTTTCTGTCAATGGCAGATTCAGTAGTGCCAGTAGCCAAGTCCACCTTGGTGAGTAGAAGTTCATGTTGCTGAGCCCATACATAATCTCTATCCCAGTTACCATGGACATTTGGGTCTGTGCCTATTGGCCAAGAGTGGGGTTAGTTGTGTAGAAAGGATGAGCATTTTCCACAAAACATGCCATCCAATCCACTTGATTTTTAAAGTCTTCCTCTGCGTAAGTAATGTTTTAGTGAACATTCACATGAGACACAAATATCTTCGCTTTTTTGGCCCATTCAGAGAGGCCTATCCACATACTTCTTCCCCACACCTCCTTATCACCAATTTTCTCATCATGCTCCTTCAGAGTTCCTGACCATACTTCCAAATCATTGACCACAGCCTTTTACACAAACTAGAAAACCAGGTGTGCTGCTCACAGTTCTTCCCAACATGAGAAATTTCCCTTTTCTACTGTCATTCAGGGTGGTCAAAGGAAAGGTCTTCAGAGCTGCTATTGTCTACTTCAAGTGATCCCTGTATATGGTACATAACTGTCAGTAAATCAGGTTATAATTGTCTATTCCTAATCAACTGGCCATATGAACAAATCATGAGTTTATATGTGCAAACTATGAGACCGGCTGTACAGTGACAGCAGTAGAGATCACAGATATTTGGGCCATTTCCTCATGAAACTTGCTTATACCTTCAGGCTCTGCTCCAGTGTCCTATTATATATTGTAGATACGTACTGTTTATACAACTTCTGTTTAATGGTGGAGTGCTGCTGTGAATATTCCCTATGAGTAGGAAATGACAGAAAGCTCAGGCCACATATTGACTTGGACTCTGTCCCGAGCAGCCCAAGCAATGATTAGAGAATGTTCAATGACCTTTTTGAATGCTCAGTTTATTCACTGTGAATATTCATTGTGAATATCACACATCAAACCATTTGAAGTCTTAGGGGTAAATAAAAGTAAAGTATAATGTAGTAAACGAGTAAAATAATATATAATCATAAAGGTTAATTCTAGTATATAATCCTCAAGGTTAAGTCAGCAAGCATTTTGAAGTTAAAAGTTCTAGTCCTTTATGGCCAATACCTTCATCAGTGTACTCACCCTGGGCACCAGTTGGAGAGAGTAGGAGTTGATGTCTCCTGGACCCCAGCTCTTTGACTTGACCAAGCAGAGTTTGGTAATTCCCATGACATCTAGTTGCCTTGGTTACCTCTTATCGGTTTGGTACATTTGGAGGCCATATGGGGAGTGTTCTTCTGGTGGGAATGCATAACCTCTTGACTTGTATGGGAGGGTTGCTTATGTACATGTGGCAGTCAGTGCGAAAGCATAATTTCTTGACTTTTACAGGGAGGTTGTGTATGTACATTTGGTGGTGACACATTGAATCATTTTCTGGAAAGAAAGCATAATCTCTTGTAGCAGAAGGTCAGCATTTTACAAGATAGTTTTCACAAAATGGAGTTTCTTTTGCTCTCATCAGAGGCTAATAGTTCAGTCTTCACCATGGTCCAGTATCAGACCCATAAGTGAGGATATTTGTCTTACAGATTTGAGGCATATGGTTAGAAGAGACCAGTCTTCCTGGTAAGGTATATGGACAGCAAAAGAGAGGAAGATGCCCAAGGAGATGGACTAATACCATGGCTGTCATGATAGGCTCAAGCGTGGAAGTAATTGTGAGACTGGCGCAGGACCAACCACTGTTTCCTTGTGTCACCCTTGGTGTTGCCATGGCCCATAAATGACTCCATGGTACTTAACAATACCAATGACAACATGTATATTGATATAGATCCTGGATTTGTATCTTGAGTATTGCCTATCATAGATAGTGCTGCATGTTCTCAGAAAATACCTCCCCGTGGCATTATTTTTCTTCAAAAGTTTTATTTGTATGTAATTAACATGTCAGAAAATTTAATAGTTCAGTCACATCAAGATGAGTTGTACATTCAGTTATGGAACATTTTCTTCATTCCCATCCTTATTAAAGGCTCCCCAGAGAAACTTTAGTATTGGAAGCTTCTATATAGAGTTATTTAAGCTAGAAATCATATGAGAAGAACGCTAAAAGAAAAATCAAAAACTGACAGTAATAAAAAAGAAAAACTGATAAAAGGGTCAATGGAAAATAAAGTCAAAAATCTTAAAAACTAAACCAAACTCAAGTTGATCTTAAGGGGGATAAAGTGATAGAGTGCTAAATTTTAACCTAACTGCAAGACTATCATGACCCCTTAATCCATGGCAATGGTGGATTCATTAGGGGTATGATGCATGAGAATTTCTTCTTCACTTTTTAAAGAAATTGAAAATGAAACAATTTTAAAATAGGTCAAAAGTGAAATGAACTGATACAGTACCACATTTTGACCTAATTAATCATAATCAGATTTGCAATGTTCTCTGTCTGATAACAGAGCTATGACAACTATGGTCAGAGGAGATTCACCTGAACTTTAATCCATGTGTGGACATCACAAATGTATTTTGGGTGGTACTGTCATCCATAGCCTTCTGCCAAGCAGATGTTCACAGTTTAAGCTCTGATATCATTCCTTCTTTCCTTCCTTCAGGTTTGGGTGTACAATTCTTGGATCCAATAGGCCTGTGTTGACTTAATTGACACCTCGCTTTGATCACTGCCTGTTTGAAAACAAGCCTTCAAGATCACAGATGCTATTATTTCTGATAGGCAGGCACTAACTAGCTTCTCTACCACACTTTGTTACTTTGTATCTACCCATATAACAAGACTTAAGTCACAGTGATTTCCCAAAAGTGGGAAGTCAGGATGATGACTTAGGAATAAATGTGCTATACTCCTAAATCACTGCTAGGTTTTACTAATACATGCAGAGAGACACATGGAGAAAGTGTATGGGAAAGGTTATTATGGTTGTGGGATAATTATGCAATGGTGCTACAGCCCTTAGCTAGTCAGGCAGGGTATCTCTAGGAAGTAAATATATATTTACTTGGAATAAATATTTAATTGATCTACACAAGCAGCAGGATTTTAGATCAGACGAGCCGCAGTTGAACTGGACTTAACAGAACAAAGAGTTACAACATCTCAATCAATTCCATTTTACAAATCCATACTCTTTGAATGAAGGGGAGGTCATATCTGTTTGTGGAATATTCACACTAAACGACTAAAGATTTACACTGCTAGTATTTTCTCCCTGCATTACCAAAATGGTCAGTGGCATTTACATGAATGACAGCTCACCGGAGAAAAGGAAATTATCAAACTTTCCAGAAATAGTTGACACTGACTCTGAATGAACACCAATTCCAGAAGATTCAAAGTGTTTTGAAGGTACCGCAGTCAGAGTGAGAGCAGAGGGAGGTCAAGTTGCTAGTGAAGTAACAGTTCAAAGATGGGTCACAGTGGATCAAGTGTACTTCAGAACCCATCCTGTAGTAATTTCAACAGATCCAGAATATATCATTCGAATTGAAATACTCAGCAAATAACAGAACCCATATACTGTATATCTGATATGAAAAAATAAGGGATTTTATGGTGAAAAACTAGAACCCAAAAACACCAGCTGTCTGACAGTTTGCGATAGTGTTGCAGCTTGTGTATTAATGTCATGCTAGAGACTATGTCACTGGAATATCAAATACCTGCTGGGTCGCATAAAATGAACAGATTTTATCAGTGCTTCCAGACTAAAATCCAACCACAAAGAAGGAACAGAATAGCCAGTTGAACATTGTCAGATAATAAAAACCTCATGCGTAGCAGAACATTGTCAGAAAGAGTGTCAAAAGTTGAGTTCCTTGGGTCCAAAGATCCCAACAATCTGACTAAGGAAAACCCACCGTCTCAAAATAGAGGCAACTGCAATGACATGGATATAGTTAGTCTTTGGTAATAAAGCCTTTTTGAATTTCCTTTAATAATGAGGCCAAACTCAAAATGAGGGGAAAATAAAACAGTTGAAAACATCAACTGACTGTTGAAACTTGGAATGTACAAAGTATGGATCTAGAAAAAATAGAATTTGTCAAAAGTGAAATGAAGTACATGAAGATTGAGATTGTAGGCATTTGTGAGCTGAAATGGAATGGTAGTGGCCATCCTGAATCCTCAAATCCTTTTGTTCACTATGCCAGGAAGGACAGATTCAAGAGAAATGGGTTCAGATTCATCAACAAAAATGAAATCTCAATATTTATTTTGTTGCATAATACTGCCTGTGATAGGATAATGTCTACTTACATGCATGGGAATCTAGTCAATTCAGCTGTTATTCAAATTTATTCACCAATCACAAAGCAAATGATGCAGAAAATGAAGAATTTCATCAATGTTTTCTGTTTGAAATTGATCAAATGTGCCATACAATTTCATTGATAATTATTAACTATTATAATATGAAAGGTAGAAACAAAAAGGAAGGAAGTAGTTAGAAAATATGATCACATGATAGAAATGGATCTGTCAAACACATGGTAAAATTTTGCATCACAAATACCTTTTTTGAACAAAACAAAAGATGGGTATATTCATGGACTTATTCTGATAGAATACAAAAAAATCAAATTGGCTACATCTGTGGAAAGAGATGGTAAAGAAACCAAACCTGAACACTTAAAGTCAGGCCAGTGGACAACTCTGCCACAGACCATCAATTGCTCTTCTGTAAGTTCATGTGGAAGCTAAGGAAAGTTAATACATGCTCATTAAAATGAAAATACTACTTTGAATACATCCTACCTGAACTTCCAGAATATCTGAGGAAGAGATTGTATGCCTTGAAAGTTAATGATAGTAAACCACTTGAGTTGTGTGATAATATCAAGAGCATCATGAACAAACAAGAAAAAAAGTCAAAGTAAATGTCAGAACGGACTGAAATTGGCACAAATAATAAACCAATATCATGGTATCACATACAAATAAAATTTTGCTGAAAATCATCCAACAATGTTGCAGTACCACATTGAAAGTAAGTTGACATAGGTTCAAAATGGATTTAAAAGAGGATCTGGAACAAGATATATCATTCCTGATGTAAGATGCATCTTGTCTGAAATTAGAAAACATCTGAAAAATTGTGTTATTAACTGTGCCAAGTTATGGATTGTGTGTATCCAGTTGTGAATAGCCTTGAGAATAATGGAAACTCCTGAAAACTTCATGTGGAACATGTATATGGTTCAATAGGCAGATGTGGGAACAAAACAAGGAGCTGCAGTTTAAAAATCAAAAGAGACATATGCATCAGCATAGTATTCTCTCAACATATTCATTTATTCTAAGGACTGAACAAATAATCAGAGAGACTTGTTAATATGAAGAAGATTGTGGGATCAATATTGGAGGAAGGTTTATTAACAACTTGAAATATGCAGAGGACACAAACTTGCTTGCTGAACTTGATGATGAACACTAAGGATTGCAGCTTTGAGTGTGGATTATGGTTCAATGTCAACAAGACCCCAAATTCTCACCACTAGGCAAATAGATAATGATAAATAGAAAAAGATTGAAGTTGCCAAGGATTACATCTTGCTGAAACCCACAATCAATGCTCATGGAAGTAGTAATTAAGAGATCAAAAGATATATGAAAACTGCGCAATATCTTATGAAAGAGTCAAAAAGCAAAGCTGTTATTTTAATGATTATGTTACACATGACTTAAGCCATGATATTGTAAATCTCGTGTTCATATAAATGCTGGATGTTAATAAGGGGGATGAAGGCAGAAGCAATGCATTTGAATTATGGGGCTGGCAAATAATATTGAAAGTACCATGGACTTTCAAAAGAACCAACAAATCTGTCCTTGAAGAAGACATCAATAAGGCTCACTCCATACAAGGAGGATGCGACTTCATCTCCTCTACCCTGGATATGTAATTCAGAGATAGAGATACCTAGATGAAAACAGCCTGTTTTATATGGAGACAGTGAAATAACGGAACACCCTCAACATGATGAATTGACACCGTGAATGCAGCAATGCATTTAAAATAATCAGGATTAGAAGAAAGTTTAGTAAGAACTTTTAATATGCAGATGGCATAACCTTGATGACTGTAAGTACTGAAGATGGTACAGGAGTGTGTGGTGTTTTCCTCAGTTTTCCTCAGGGTTGCTAAGAATCAGAAATGACACCACCTAGCGACAACAAAAAGCATGATCATATAATCCAAGTGTAAGCCATTATGAATGCCTCCAGCTAGCAAAACAGTAAAAGGAAAGCATTATCACATTGCTGAACCACACACAATAAAGGACTTCTGAGGATACAGTGGTGAAAATTCCCTTCACATGCCTCTGAAACTTGTCTAGTTGACCTGTGTCAAAGTCAGATGAATTTTGCAGAATGACAATAGATAACCAGAAATTTAGGCTGTTGTTGATCCCAGTTATGCACTGAATTCCAGGTGTGGTTTCATTGCTTGAGCAAATTAATTTGTCTGGTGCCTGGTATGCAGGTATTGATCGGGAAATACCATTTCCTTAATTCTAGTTCTGAAGGGTCACCAACGCATTTCACAGCTCTCCTTCAAGGTTATGTAAACCCCCCTATACTATGCCATAACTTAGTCTGAAGGGATCTTTTATTTATTTATTTTTACTCTAACACTGTGTCTGAAGGGATTGTAACTAACTTTTCCTACCCCAAAATGTCACTCTGGCCCTTCGCATCAATGTCTTCATGCATATGGAGCCTAGTGAATATCAATGGATTTAGGTTTATTGGTAAGACATTTGCATGCTACCATGTGGGAAACTAACCCCAAACCCCATGACTCTTCCATTTTAGTGAACTTTCTAGGGTTTCAATGCATGGAGCATCTTGAGAGAGTCTTACTAAAGTGAAGATTAAGTTATTACATCTGGCCCCTCCCACGACTGTAAAGTAGGCAAAATTAATGTTAGACATCTTTGTATTTTAGAGGCAACATATCCCTGATTTGAGTGTGCTACCCCAACCAACATATTAGGCAGCAAAATCTGCCGGTTTTGATTCAAACTCAGAATGCAATGAAGATCTGCGACAGGTCTAGGCTGCCATTCATGTGCCACTTGTGTCCTGTGGTCCATCTGACCTATTGAGGCTTGCAGTGTCAGAGGCAGGTAGTGACAGTTTTATATCATTGGCAGACCCCTTCAGGGAAGTCCCAAACAGAACTTTGAGTTTTTGAAAAAAAAAGAGCCAAATCATCCTCTATAGACAGCTCCTTTAAAAGACAGCTGCTGGCCTGTTCCTGTTCTTTAGTGCTGCCCCAGGGCCACACGTTGCTTGAGATGCACATCATGGACCAGGTGCTGGTGAACCCACCGAGTAACAGAGTTGAATGTGTAGAGCAGCACTTCATCATGAAAAGCAAGTCTTACTTGTTGGCAGTTTGAAATCACCGGCAGCTCCATAGGAGAAAGACTGGGCTTTCCACTCCTAAAGAGTTACAGTCTCAAGAACTGGGATTGCTATGAGTCAGTACTGGCTCACTTGCAGTGAGTTTGTTTCCTGGAGGTTCCGCTTGCTTGATCGATTGTGTTTGATATGTACAGGACTAGATGAGAGGAAGACTGGAAAGTATAAACGAGCTACATGAAGAAGTGACCCTAGCTGTAATGGTCTGCATCTTTTAACAATATCTTCTTTCTTCTCATCTGTCCCTATGGTCTTATGGAGAATTACTTATGGTCAGTTGATTGAGGAACAAATAGTAGTCTTTGGTTTACTGGTGGTTCCCCAGGACATGCATGTATCACTTGAAAGTGGATAGCATCAGCCATACAACCCCTTTCTGGCTCTTCCTTCTGGACAGTGGTGAAGGATATTTGTCCCAATTGGCAGAAATTTGAGTAGTACCCATTAAATCAATTTGTTTGGATAGAGAAATGCTCTATTGTGTGAGTGTATAAGTATATATGGACTTATATATAAGTCCAGTGGTTTAGCTGGATGATCAGGGACTTGGAAGGAGCTTGACAAGGTTGTACAGGAAAGAAGCATGTAGATTGATCACTCTGAATGGGCTAAAACAGTGAAGGCATTTGTATCTGATGTGAATACTCACTGAGTGAGACCAGGTTGCCTAGTGAAACAAATTGATAGACACTCATGTATTTATAAGACAGAGCCTTATATAAAAGAGCAGTTATAATATGGAAAACAACCGAACCCAGGTCAGAGCAAGTCCATAAGTGTGATATTAGCACATATGTAGGATATTAGTCTTTTAATTTCTCTTTAGACTCACACAACACATGCAGTGAGTCCAAATACAGGAAGACCACAGGCCAGTGAGTGAAAAGTCTTGTGTATCCAGTGGTTGTGGAAGCATCTCCACATGGGTCTGGGTCTCCATGTGACTCCTGCAGCTCCAGGGCTCTGGTTCCATCAGCTTAGTTCCATGTGGTTTTTAAACAGGACAAATGTGCATCCCACCTTTCAGAAGGAAGACAAGGATTTCCAGACTCTTCAAAAGAAAGTCATGCCCACACAGAGGCCTCATTGGCTATGACCTGATTAACAGGCTTGACTCCACCCCTTCTCTCAAGTTGACAGAAGACTATGTAATTGTCACATTCACCAAAAGGCTGCCTCTGCCCAACAGAAATTTAATGATCAAGTGGAAGTACAATGAAATGTTCTGGGGGAGCCAGTTATCTTTTTTCCCTTGTCTCTCCTGTTTCTTTGTTAGTTTGTTTTTTCCCCAGTGGGTGAGTGAACAATGGTCCATGGTTCAAGGGTTCATGGGGGAGGGAGGGTGGAGAGGAAGAAATATGAGCAGATACCAAAGGACTCAAGTAGAAAGAAAATGTTCTGAAAATGATGATTGCAACATATGTCCAAATGTGCTTGATACAATATATGTATTGTGATGAGAACTGTAGAAGCCCCAAATAAAATGATTTTTAAAAAAGTCAACCTCCTCTTTAACCTTCTTAATGGCTGATCAGTTTGAACCCCAGACCAGAAAGCAGCAAGCAGTCCTACTCAAGCCCTACTTAAGAGAACCACCAAATTTCTTTGAATAGCTATATCTCCTTACTGTGAAATCTAATTTTCACTTGGAACTTCCAACTCCACTGAGAAAAGTCATAAAATATATATTTATTGAAATTTTATTACTGCTCTCAAGTTAATTCCAAGTCATATTTACCCTATAGAACAGAGTATAAGTACCCCTGTTTTTCCTAAAGCCCCATTATTCTCCCACATATTGAAACTGGAGAATTTCAGAATCAAATTAATTAAAGGATAATGTATAATCAATAAAATTTACAAGTGTGTACATATGCCATAATGACACTCGTGTTAGGTACATAGTCAAGTTACCTTCATAATAAATATAATACAAAACATTTCATTCATCAAAATAATATTTGTTCTTTGTAATTCTTCCCAATCACACCCACATCTCCATCTTGTTGTAGTTAGTATCTGTTCACTGTCATTAGTGACTAAATTATCAGCACTTAGTTCAAATGGGATGTTTATGAGTCAGAATCAACTTGGTGGCTTGAGGTTGGCTATTGTTTTATGTTAGATAAATAAAGTACTTTAGTACTTTAATACTATTTCTGACTACTTTCCCATAGCATACTGGTGTTTATGATCCATTTGCATTGTTCTCTACATTAGTAAGGTACTGCTTAAGATGACTTCACCACTGCATTGCATGTGTAGATTACTTTTACTGTCAGTCACCCTCACGTAGATCCCCCCTCAGGACCGTGTCAGCTGTTTAGAGTAGAAATCTGCTCTTGGATTTTCATAAGTGTATTCTTTCAGAATGTACTTGCTAGGCTGGTTTCTGGGATGTGTCTTCTCTAGCGGAATGTTTAGCTAAAAACATCCTCCAAGTAATAAATATCCTAAAATGTGTTTACTCATTCAATTGTTGATAGATATTTGGGCTATTTCCAATTTTTGTCTATTTTTAATAATCTGGTTGCAAACATTCGGGTACAATTTTTTCTGAACATATGTTCTCAATATTCTTGGGTAAATACTTTAAAGTGGATTTGGGGGATGTCTTTTATGTCCAAGTAAAACTTCATAAGCAGCCACTGAATAGGGTTACAAAGTTGTTGCAACAGTTTATCTTCTACTAGAAAAATTTGAAAGTTCTAGCTTCATATAATTTACAGAATTTGTTATTTTCTAAAAGTGCAAATTTGGCAGGCTTTGTGCTGTTTTTGGAATCGCTAGTATGTTTGACCACATAGTTGAATAAAGGCTGATAATATGTAGCAATTATGCATGTATACCATATATCATATACTATGTAAATGACTAACCTCAAATTAAATCATATTTTATTCATTTGGCAATATATTGTGTGAAATCCCAATCTTAATGCCACACAAATTATAGGGGACAAAGTCTGCTAAAAACTAAGGCTTTTAAAGTTAAAAATAAAAATGTTCCCAGGCTGAGCATGATAATGGGACAGGAGGAAGGTAGAAGGAAATAGAGGAAAGAACTAGAAGGCAAAGAGCACTTGCAGATGTCTAAACACAGTCTTATACACATGAAAATAAAATTGTTTATGATAAGGAGGGAATAAGTCTAAGTACATATATTTATAAGTTTAGTACTAAGGTAGCAGATGGACCTTGGGCCACCACCCAGTACTCCCTCATTGCACTTTGTTCAATGAATCCAACATTCTATGATGCTCACTGGCCCTATATGATCACTGAAGTAAAATGGTTGCATAAGCAAATGTGGTGAAGAAAGCTAATAGCACCCAACTATCAAAGGATATAGCCTCTGGGGTCTCAAAAGCTGGAAGATAAACAAATGTCCATCTGATTGAGAAGTAACCAAGCCCACAATAAAGAAGCATACAAATCTCTTTGGCCATGAGGTATCCAAGTGATCATATCTCGGACATCAAGCAGGGAAAAAAAAAACATATCACTGTGTGCTCATCTTCCTGCAGCAATCACTGAAGACATGTGGGGGGCATGAGCAAGAGTGGTGAAGAAAGCTGATGGAATCTGGCTAAAAACAGATATAGCATCTGGGGTCTCAGAGGCTTGTGGATAAACAAGGGACCATCTAGCTCAGGAGCAACAAAGTCCACTGTAGAAGAAGCAAAGCAGCTTGTGTGACCATGAGGTGTGGAAAGAACCAGGTATCAGGCATCAAAGAACAGAATTCATATCATTATGTGCACACCCTCCTGATATGATCACTGAAGACAAAAGGGTATGGATGCAATCAGAGTGGAGGAAGGTGATGGTGCCCAGCTACCAAATGATAAAACATCTGGGATCTTAAAGGCTTGAAGGTAAACAAGTGGCCATCTAGCACAGAAGCAGCAAATCTCACATGGATGAAGCACACCAACCTGTGTGATCATGAGGGATTGAAAGGAGCAGATATCAAGCATCAAAGAACAAGAATCACACCACTACAAATGAAGGGGAAAACAGGGTGGGGACTCAAGGCAATTGGACCTTACAAAATCTAGCTGAACTGGAAAAGGTACACTGGTACAGATGGGAACTGGAAATATGGGGAACAGAGGACAGATGAACCCCTCAGGAGCAGTAGTGAGAGTGGTTACTGAATGAGGGAAGGTGGGGGAGGGGGGGAGCCAATTACAGGGATCTATACATAACCTTCTATCTGGAGGACGGAAATTGGAAGAGTGGGCAAGGGGAGACGCTAGGCAGTGTAAGATATGACAAAATAATAATAATGTATAAAGTATTGAGCATTGGTGGGGTGGGGGGGTGAACGGAGGGAAGGGAAAGGATGAAAAGCTGATATCAAGGGCTCAAGTGGAAAAGCAGATATTTAGAAAATGCCATGGACAAGCAGGCATGTGAAGGTGCTTGGCACAGTATATGAACTATGTTTGTAATAAGTGATATATGAGCCCACAATTGAATGATTAAAAAAAACAAAAGCAAACAATAGCCTACTGTTTTTAATGTTTAATTTTAAGTATTTCATTTTGTTTATTGTTAGTTCTCATGACATTAAATTTTTATTTTCCTTCAGACTAATTAGAAGCACCTTTCTTCTGCCTAAAAAACACTTTCTATTTTTTTTTTGGGGGGGCGGGCATCACTGTCCTCTGGTGGGAGTGGGAGGCCCAGTCTGGCTCCTGGAGAGCTGCTGCTGGATTTGAACCTCCAGCCCAGTAAACCGCAGTCCTGCACACAGTCACTATGCCACCGGGGCTCAGCCTTAAAAACCACTTTAAATAGTTTTATTTTCACATAACTAACGTAGCATATAATTTAATAATTCAACCATTTTAAAGAAAAAAATATAGTTATCACAATCAATCACAGAACATTTTCCTTCTATTAATTAGCTCTCGTTTTCACTCTGACCTCATGTACCATGACCCAAGGTAATTACTAATCAAGTTACTGTCTCTGTAGATTTTACTCTCTTCAATTTCATACAAAGAAAACCATACAAAGCATAAACATGATACAAACAAAAGCAACAATATATGAAAAAACAAAACAGAAAAATCTCAGTGGAAAAGGAAGCAGATAATATTAAATATGGAAAAACAACTTTAAAAGTAGTTAAAAAGGAGAAAAAGCATCACATGTTAACCTAACTGCATCTCCCTCATTAACTTTCTAGGCTCTCTGGTGAGAGTCAAGCCAGTCACATCTTTGGATTCAGAGAGGATTCACTGGAGGCTTAATCCATGCATGCACGTTGCAAATGGATTTCAGGCTTCAGCTCTCATTCATTTTGTTGTTAAGTCTCCTCGAGTGAGTTCTGGCCCATCATGGCCTTGTGCACAACAGAACGACGAATTGCCTAGTCCAGCACCGTCCTCTCAATTGTTCCTATCCTTAAACTCACTAGTGAGCCACTGTGTCAGTCCATCTTAGTGAAACTCTTCCTCTTAGTCACTGTGCCTTTACTTTATCAAGCATCATGTGTTTCTCCAAGGACTAGCCTCTCCTGAAATGATGTTCAAAGTAATTACTCGCATTTGACATGCCAATAACATAGTTTCTAGCAGCACAGCAGCCCACAATCTATCACACTATGACAAACTGACAGGCAAGTGGTGGATTGTCATCCAAAAACTGCCTGTTGACCATTTAAGCTCTGATATTCTTCCCTATTTAGGATTTGGATTTTAGCCATCAGTCTTCTGTTTATATAATATAGTGACTTACATTGATTAAGCTTATAACCTTGTAATATTAAGTTGGTATATGGTCATTTCTTCCCAAATTTTAGGTTGGCTAATATCTGCCCTATGCCTTACTCACCTAGTCTCATTCTCTGTGATTTCTTTATGTTTGTGTGAATGAATAGGGACATGAAAGAACAGTGATTTGATGACATAGAAGAAGTGAAGAAAAAATGAACATTGTGCTGTCAGCTATTTTTCAAATGGATTAGTTTTATAAATGTTTCTGAGAATAGAATTGCAGAATTGACAAATGTACTAGTGTAATGGAGAGTACTTTGAAGGTGATAAGGTTGTTTAATAAAAAATAACTACATATATTTGAAAAAAATCATGGTCTAATTTGCATATATGTATATATACATGTGTGTGTGTCAGTGGTTTAGCTTCTCTAGACAATACAGCCTAACACAACTTGTAAAAATAATGGTCTAATTTGCATATGTGTATATATACATATGTGTGTGTTAGTGGTTTAGCTTCTCTAGAAAATACAGCCTAACACAACTTGAAAAAATCTTGGTCTAATTTGCATATGTGTATATATACACGTGTGTGTGTATGTCAGTGGTTTAGCTTCTCTAGACAATACAGGCTAACACAATTTGGTATCTGGAATGATCAGGAAAGGGGATCTAGGAATAAATAATGAAGATGTAGAGTGGAGGATTCTCTGAAGTCCGCCTATAGAAATCAGTTGTAATTGGATTTTCCTTCTTCTTTGGATAGCCAGAGGGCATCAGACATGGCCTCATGGTTTCCTCATTTGACATCTAGAAAGAGCATACATAGAAGAACTATTAGTTGCTGCAAACATCCTTACATTGTTTCTACCTGAAATGATGGAAAGCAATGAGACAGATGTCAGATGTCAGCACAAGGTAGAAAAGAAACTATGGAACTTCCCAGGGCAAAAGCAGTGGCATGTATACAAATTGCTGACAAGAGGTCAGGCCTGCTGGATGGATCATGCCACATGCC
>PVJH01023920.1:0-33798 GCA_004026705.1 Nesogale talazaci
AAGCGTCCTACAATTTCAGGTGTCCCTTTCTTCTTACATTTTAAAAAATGCCCCCCTCCCCATTTTACTTATTTATTGTTAGTGGCGATTGTTGTTGAAAAGGCACACGGCAGACAGTCACTGCGTCAGCAGTCTCTACTTGTTTCAGGCAGTGACACGGAAGACATTCTTAAAGCTGCCTGGCCCTCCTTTTTGGAATGGTGTCTCCTCTGCCCACATGCAGCTCCTGGCCCCAGAATCTCCTATCTGTCCCACGGCCTGTTGAACATGAGGTCTTGGGACAGGAGTCAGTGTTCTATGTACTATGATGTGTCCTTCGTGCTCACTCAGCTGTGAGTGCCCCAGCGGTGGTCCCTTCTTTCCCTGGAGGTGGTCGATGTTAAGGCAATGGTTGTGGAGGCGTGGATGGATAGAAGGGTGGACAGATGACAAGTCCACCGGCAAATGTATGGTCTGAGGTTTGTATCTGGTTAAGCAAATGATCGTCAAGGTGTATCCCCACGCAGAGGATAGCGTATGGATCCTACCATTTCCTGTATCCTCTCTCAATGATCTGCACATTTTGTACTGAGATGTGATTTTGCACCACATGATCTCCAAGGTCCTATGGGGATCATAGGGAATCCCCAATGACCTTTTAATTAATAAATGTTTGCTAATGTTCTATTGGCAGAGCAGTCCTTTGAAACGCTGGTGAAAAAGTGTACAAATCAAGTCAGGAGAGTATCCAGTGGAGAAGAAAGACAAAATGCGGTTCAGTTCCTTAAACAGGTGAGACGTGGTTGGAAACTTAACAGTAGAGATGAGTTCAAAGGGGGCAAGGGACAGGGCTAGAGAAGCTGCCGCTGTGGAAACACCAAGGCACAAATTGGGGGAGTCAATGGAAAGTGAGTCAGAAATACCCTGAATTATCCCTCACTCCCTCACATCCCTCACTCCCTCACCCCGCCCAAGATAGGTACCAGTGAAGAGAGCATTTTGTCTGAATGTCTTCAGGAGTTTCAATTACCCGATTGAAGTACAAAAGCCTGGGTGTAATGGAGGAAGAGAGAAATACCATTTTCTGTTGCTCCATTTCTCTGGGCCTCACTTTCATACTCTATAAATTGGGAAAGATGATTCATCATTTTTTTAGAGAGAGTGGTAATGTTTATTGGGTGTTTACTACACGTCAAGCATTTTACTAAACATCCAGCTCGCAAGACAGGCCATAGAATGGGGACCAAGTACAATGAGGATGGTGGAAGATTTCTTCAGTCTTCGCCACTTCTCCTTCCTTATCATTGTTGTTGCTAATTACCGAGGTGTCTATTCTGACTCCTGGGGACCTTTCTTTATGTGTTACTGAGCAGGACTGCTCTGTGGAGTTTTCTTGATTGTGGTCGTTACAGAATGGGGAGTACAAGTGGGTGGACTGGTACAGCCAGCCCTTAGGTCCTCACTGGAGTGCACAAGTTGAGCCCCACCTGCTTCCTCTCCACGTTGAGCAGTGCAGGGTTAGAGAAGTAGTGAGGCATGGTAGGAAAAGGCAGACCAACAGGGCGTCAAGTCTTGATGCGACCTCTCCCAAGCCATCTTTCTTGAGCAAGTTGTTTGACTTTTCTGACTTTCTTTTGTACAATGGGAAAGCTGAAGCTCAGAAGTGGATGGCCCTTCATGCCGAAAGGGCTGGGAGATTTGCTCCAGAGATGGAGAGAAAGGAGGTGGATCGCTGAGCACTGGTCTTGTTTCATAGGGCGTGCAACTCAGCCATAGCATGGAAGGTGCTGTGCAAATGGAAGGATAGTCCATACTCATGGATAGGGAGGCTAACTATTGTACAGGTATTATTTCTTTTTGGACATCACTGCCCTCTGGTGGTGGGAGTAGGAGGCCCAGCCTTGCTGCTGAATTTGAACCTCCAACCCCAGTGGACCGCAGTCCCGGTGCACAACCACTACGCCACCGGGGCTCAGCCCTGTACAGATATTATTGTGCTTCGGATGGGGGGCAAGAAAGCCAGGAGAAGCAAAGAACTTGTCAAGAAGAACAGAAGGAGGCCTACTACTTCCTGACTTCAGAACCGATTGCACAGTCATTAAAAAGCCTGGTTCTGGTGCAACGATAGACACGGAGACCAAGACGAACAGAACAAGACAGAACACCTCGATGTAAGCTACTCAGCCCGCAGACAGCTGATCTCTGAGAAAAGCCCAGAGCGCCTTACGTGGAAAGTGGATCGTTGCTTAGACACATGGTGCTGGCACAATGGGATTTCCCTCTGTAGAAAAATGAAGCCGGACCTATATTGAACCTCATATAAAAAGAAGAAAAAGAACTCAAGATGGGTCAAAGACACAAATGTAACACATCAGAGCTTTAAAGACCATCAATGAGGAAACAGGGACACACTTAATAATAGCCCTATTGCAGTACATAGACCAACAGATATAATGAAGGAAATACATGCTGTGGAGGACAAAATAGATGATTGGGACCTACTAAAAATAAGACATCTATGTGCATCAGCAGAGTAAAAAGAGGACACGTAGAGTGGGAAAGAATTTTCTTACCTGGATTTTAAATTTTATCTGTTTTACCTGTAACATTTTTTAAGTTATCAGTTCTCCATGAACATCAGGCAAGAGTTACCTGATTGCTAAGAGTCGACATAGGATTGGTTTCAGTTCCTTGGGCATTTAGATCTTTGTAACCTGTTAATAGTAGGTTTTTTTCTGTAGTACGCATCTTAGCACCTTTATCTTAAGCTGTCCCGGCCTGCGGGTCCGTAATTCGCAAGTCGTGGAAGAAGGAGTGGGAATTTGGGGGACAGGAGACACGAGAAATGGAGACAAGACAGGATTCTGATCAAGTCTCGTTTTTTGAGTGGAAGGTTCCAACTTATATAGGCCAGCAAAGGGGGGAACAAGCTGCAGGTGTTTCCTGAGAAGCCTAATTGCAAAAACAACATATTCCTGTGTGTGAAAAGCCCCTGGTATTTTTGGCCAGCTCAGAATGTCAACACCGCCCAGAGCAGAACAAACTGCACCTGTGGCTGCAGAGTGGAAAATGACAGAGCTCAGGCAATAAAGATCAAGACAATGTCCGGGCCTCATGCCTCCAGACAGGCAAGGTTATGGCCGGGCCTCATGGCTCCGGACATTAAGCCATCTTCATAAGATAGCACCCTAAAGCCAGAGGTAAGAGATCACAGAGTAAGAGTGTCTTGTTATTTCTTAATACCAGGGAGTTTCCAAACAGCCTTTATCTGCTATCAGTAACGATAGTCCAACATGAAGAGTATGATGAGTGGCACTGAATTGTACATGAAGAAGATGTTGAATTGGAGAATGTTTTGTTGCGCGTGTTTTGGCCACAGTTACAGAAAATAATTACATGAATTATAGAAAATATTACATGAATAACAAGGAATAGAAAGAAGAAAATGTTCTAAAATTGATTGTGGTAATGTCACAGCTCTTCTTGTTAGGATTGAATTATGGAATTGTATGACATGTGGACGGAGTGCGAGTAGAACTGTTCTTAAAAGCCCCACTAGCTGTTTATTTCATTTCTCACAAACACTCAGAAACCCCCTTATACTTGCTATTAAAAACGCAGCCTCGGAAGGGCTGAGCCCCGGTGGCGTAGTGGTTGTGTGCGGGACTGCGGCCCACAGGGTTGGTGGTTCAAATCCAGCAGCAGTTCTCCAGGAGCAAGTCTGGGCCTCCTACTCCCACCAGGGGGCAGTGATGCCCACAAACAACCCCCCCCCCAAAAAAAAAAACACAGCCTCCTTGATTTCTTTCCTCTGTTTTTCCTCCTCCCTCGCCAGTCTCACCCTGCCTGCAAGAGCCCCAAGGTGGTGGAGAACTACTTCAATATTTATGGGAAGAGCCCCTTGATTGTGTACTTCCTCCATAACTACGCCATTCTGCGGCAGCACGGCCAGGATGTGCTGATCACCAGGAGGGAGAAGACCAAGCGCATCCCATATCCTTGCCACCTGTGAGCGGGGCCCCTCACCAGGCTTGTGTTAGTCCGGGTAGGCTAGAGGAACAAATTTCATAGACATGCATATCGATATAAGGAAAATATTTATATACAAGAGGAACAGGACATTCAGCCCAGTTCAAATCATAAGTCCGATATTAACCCATATGCCCAAAATCAGTCTATAAAGTCCTTCCGACTCAGGAAGTCACAGGTCAGTGGGTGCAGAAACCTGGCGCTGGCGGGGGTCTCCACATGGCTCCTCGCTTCCAGGGCTCAGGGTCCATCAACAGCAGAAGCAACTGGCAGCTGGCAGAGGACTCCATGGGGCCGCCCCAGCTTCAGAGGTCTGGTTCCATCAGGGCAAAGCTGTGTGGTCTCTGCCGGCTCCTCCAGCTTCTCGGATGCTGCCATCTTGTCTTGTCCGTGATTCATCGTCTCTGAGACTAACTCCCAACAACTGGGGGAGAGAACTTCTCGTCTTCACGAGGGAAATATCACGAGATTTCCCAGACGTCTCAGGAGAAAGCCATGCCCACACAGAGGCTTCACGTATTTTTCCCCAACCCCTAGAACGACTGGGCTAGATACGCTCTAGCATCCTTTGTTTGTTTTTTTGGGGGGTGAGGGGGGCATCACCGCCCTCTGGTGGTCGTGGGAGCTACTCAGCGCTGGTCCTGAGAGCCGCTGCTGCATTTGAACTGCCAAGCCTGTGGGTCACCATCCCGCACTCCACCACTAACGCCACCAGGGCTCAGCATCTAGCATCCTTTGGAACTAGATAATGCTTTCTAGAGGCTCCAGATGACCCGAGTCTGTTTATCAGGAAACTGTAGTGCCTGCATCTCATGTGACACCATCTGCATACCTACTCCTCCTGAGTATTCCTGTATGGCTTTGAATCCATTCTGACTCATAATGCCCACTAGGATAGTCGAAAAACCTCCAGAAAATGTCCACAACTCTGATTTTTTTGTTGTTGTTTTTTGGGCATCCCTGCCCTCTGGTGGTGGGAGTAGGAGGCCCAGCCTTTGCTCCTGTGGAGCTGGAATTGAACCTCCATCCCAGTGGGCCGCGGTCCCGCGCACAGCCACTACGCCACCGGGGCTCAGCCCCGATTTTTTTTTTTTAATCCAACCATTTCTCAAGGTACCGATCAGTGGCAGTGGTTACATTCTTTAAGCTATGCAGACGTTTCACCTCCTTTCCTGACCTGAATCCCTAGAGCTCATATCTAACCTTTCGAGTTGCTTTTGTCAATATGCTCCCATGCAGGTAATTCCTAAAAGCGCACAGTAACTAGGGCAGACTGTTTATGCTGAGTAAGGGAAGTGACACTTTTGGTCTTCAGAAGACTTCAGGGAGGCCTGAGCCCCGGTGGCGCAGTGGTTGTGCGTGGGACTACTGCCCACGGGCTTGGCGGTTCAAATCCAGCAGCAGCTCTCCAGGAGCAAGGCTGGGCCTCCCACTCCCACTAGAGGGCAGTGATGCCCCCCTCCCCCTGAAAAAAAGAGAAGACTTCAGTGAATGCTCTTAGTTTCAGGTTTTCAAGAGGATTGCAGGACAGTAGTTTCAGGGGTTCATCCAGTATGCTTGACTTCAGAAAGTCTGGATTTCGAGAGAATTTAAATTCTGTTCTGGGCTTAGCCCTGGTGGCCTAGTGCTTGTGTGCGGGACTGCGGCCCACAGGGTTGACAGTTCAAATCCAGCAACAGCTCTCCAGGAGCAAGGCTGGGCATCCTACTTCCACCAGGGCAGTGATGCCACAAAAAAAAAAAATTCTGTTCTGCATCGCTCTCTTTTGACCAGGTTTCTAATATAGAACCTTTGATCAAGATGCTCAATAACAGTATAGACTGTAATCTCTCTGGCACAAGATGCCAGGTCCTTTTCCTGTGCAGCCACCAGTGGTTCGAACTTCTGACCTCTGGGTTAGCAACTGAACATTTAACCACTGTGGTCCACACCTTTCCTTCATCCCTATCAACCAATGTCTGCCCCCTGTGCCATTTATGCTGAGAATTTAGAGGAAGAAAAAAAAAGCTCATGAGGTCTTAAGAAAACAAGTGTGACATGTGTGGGTATTTGGAGGCTTGGGACAAAATCAAAGAAAGCTTAGGGTACAGGCAGGTTACCCTAGGCGGCAACAACATGGGTTTTGGAATCATACAGACCTGGATTTGGGAACCGCTTACCAGCTGAGTGACCTTAGATAGGCTTCATCTTCTCTCTAGGTCTGTCTCTCTTTTTTTTTGTTTTCATCTGAAAATGGGAATAAGGCTGTAGTGCAGGTCATAGAGACCATAGAGGCAAAGGTCTGGCAGATGTCGAGTGCTGGTTATTTCCCCATTAGGAGGGGTGTCCCGGTAGACGTGGTGGGACTTTGTTCCTCCCGCCCTACTGAGCTGTAGCTCCACAAACTGTAGATGCGTTTATAACCAGAGAATGCTAATGGCTGACAGTTCTTTTAAGAAAATCTTGTGGTGCAGTGGTTATGCACTGGGCTGCTAACTGCAAGGTCCACACTTGGAAACCACCAGAAACACTGGTTCCCCTCTCAGAAACTCACGGGGGACAGTTCTGCCCTGTCCTATGAGGTCATTATGAGTCATCGTCGTCTGGTTGGCAGGAGGCGAGGCTTGGACATTTCTTAGCACCTTATGGTCTTCAGACCACTTTCCTGCGCCTCAACCCTCTCTGTTCTGTCAGTATGTGTCAGGAAATAAGACTGTTGGCGGGGTAGACGGGGCTGGGTTTGAATCCCGTGCCAGCAGTCTTCTGGCCTCGTGAACTGGTGCACGTAGAGTACCTCAGGGCACCCTACCTCATACTAAGGATGGAGTCCTGGTGGCGCAGTGTGTTAAGCACCACTGTCTGGAGTAGAGGCCAGCAGTGCGGACGCAGCATCCCCTCCACATGCATGAAGAAGCGCAGTGTGGGAGACCCGAGGGCCGCCAAGTTCCCTGGGGTTGTCCGTGACTCCGAAAGGACTCAGCCTCAGCGGCAGCGTGAAAGGGGCTTCTGGGGGAAGGCTTGTTGGGCTAAACTCAGTACTGTGACGAGACCTTCGGGGTTCTGAAGCGTGTGCCAGCGGGTAATGAATTTAACACAGCTGGTGTCTGTGGGAGCCCAGGTGGTGTCACCGTTCTGTGTTGGGCGCTTACCCCAAGGTGAGCTGTTCAAGACCACCAGCTGCTCCAAGGGAAACAGGTGAGGCTTCCCACTCCCGTCAGGAGTGACGGTTCCACCCTATCCTAGGAGGTCCCTGGGAGTCGGCATCGACTCGATGGCACTTAGTTTGGTTTTATGAGCTTGGTAGTAAGGTGTTTTTAAAATCAGTTTTATTGGCATTATAGTCCAAACTCAAACCCGATCTCCTGCCATGGGGTCGGGGCCGACTCAGCGTGACTGTGCAGGACGGTGTAGAACCGACGGCCCCCTAGGCTCGCTGAGACGCTCCATCTTTATGGGAGGGGCGTATCTCCTCCTCCGTAGAGCAGCTGGTGAGTTCCACCTGCCCACCTTGTGGTTAACAGCAGAGTGCTTCAGCCACCGTGCCACCAGGGCTCCCTTAAACGCCGTGGCAGCGCCGTGCTGCGATCCCTGTTTTACAGACAAGGAAACCAAGACGATGACATCAACCTGGTCAGAGTCCCGCCCTCCTGACCAGCCTGAGACTCCAGGCCAGCCAGAGAGCCTTGGGAGGTGGGAGGGAGACTGCGGACACACACGCCTGAGATGGGAAAGAGAACTTGCACCTCGAGCCCAGCGTCTTCCTATCCACCCCTGTGATCGCAGAGAAGTGCAGGGGACAGTCAAACATATAGCCAAGCCCTCTCCCCCAAGGAGTCATGGCAGCAGGTACGGTTGGGCCCATGGTTGCTAACAGGAAAGTTGGTAGCTTGAATCCAGCCAGCCACTTTGTGCAAGATAGACCTGCCGTCCTGTTCAGATCAAGGTGACCCTTTCCTTTGGGTCTAAGTCAAAACAGACCCCACAGGCCTTCTTCCCCACCCCCAGCAGAAGGGCTGCTGTAGCAGAGAAAGGACTGTGGGGTGGCGGGGACGAGCCCAGCCAGCGGGGAGAAACCCACCCTTTCCAAAGCAGCTGTGGTCCAGCAGTAGCAGTGGTTTCCCGCTCAGATGCCTTCATTCCCCCAGAAGCACGGGTCAGTTCCCCATGCCCCATCCCTCTCCTCGTGCACTAGGGACCCTGGGCACATTCTGCCAGTAACGCACACGGGTGGCACCGGCAGAGAGCGTTTTCAACCTTGACTGCAAAGTCCACGAACAGCACCCCAACGTATGCTGACATCATTGCGCAGGCCCAGAGGAACATGAGGAAGCGGAAGGACCGCCTCACCAAGCTGAACTGGCTCCACTGGAATGAGTGGAGCTGCTTCGATGAGTACCTAAGGGAGCAGCAGAGGCACTACTTAAGGTGGGTGCCGGGCCCCAGCAGCGGGATGCTCTCGGCATGTGTGGCGGCACAGCTGTCATTTTCAATCGGGCACCTCGCCCTACAGCTGTTTAAAGTGCAGGCAGCTAGCCGTCTTGTGGTCAAAATGTGTAAACACTACAAAGACCAGATCATTTAAAAAACTAAACCCGCCCAGCTACCAAAATGATTGCATGCCTGGAGTCAAAGACTTGAAGATAATCGAGTCGACATTCAGTGCAGAAACAGCAAAGTCCACATGCAGGAAGCACACCAGCATGCGTGATCAAGAGGGGCCGAAGGGAACAGATATCGAGCACCAAAGAACAAGAATCACATCATTACGAATGAGGGGGAGAGCAAGGTGGGGACCTAAGGCCCACTGGTGGGTAATTGGTCACCCCTTTACAGGGGAGACACGGGGAGGAGACAGACCAGTCAAGGTGCAGCTGGACAGTGATGATGCACACAAGTTTACTCTAGTTCCTGAAGCCTTCCTCTCCTCCCTCCCCCCAACCATCATGGTCCCAACTCTACCTTACAAATCCAGATGGCTGGAGAAGTCACACTAGTATAGAGAGGAGCTGGAGATATGGGGAAACCAGGAGGGATGGGCCTCTTCGGGGCAATGGTTAGATTTGAGATACTCGAAGGATGGAGAGAAGGTGGGGTAGAGAGAGAACCAACTGCAAGGATATACACAGAAGCTCCTATTTGAAGGATGGGCACCAGGGGAGTGGGTTGGGGGAGAGGTCGGGCAGTGTAAGATATGACAGAAAAATAACAATATATAAAGTATTGAGGGTTGGTGGAGAGGAGAGAGCAGGGGAAGAGGGGAAGGGATGGAAAAGCCAATACTAGGGTCTTAAGGGAAAAGGCAGATGATTGGAGAATGATAATAGAAGCGGACATGTGAGGGTGCTTGACACTATGTTTATTTATGTATTGTGAAAAATGATGTATGAGCCCCCAATAAAATGATTTTTAAACAAATAAAAATAAATGCTCTTCACCAAGACAAAAAAAACAAACCCATAACAGCCCTAATAATAATTGTTTAAAACCTCACCTCTCATTGTCATGGCCCAGTGCTGTGTCTCGCTTCAGACTAGACTGGAGCATGTACACAGGTTCAGAGACGAGATCAGAGCTCATGACGCATGAAAGCCAGGAATAGGAATAATGATACCAGAAGGGGAGGGGAAAGGAGAAGAGGAATGGGGACACACAACCACACACACACACACACACACACACACACACACACACTCCAGAGAGATGAGCAACAGAAACCAGGGGGGAAGGGAGACAGCCGTCAGGGTAAGATGTCTAATTTTTCAGGGGGTCATGAGGGTGGGTGGGGGAGTTGCTGATATCAAGGGCTCAGAAGAAAGTAACTATCCAGGAAAGCATGATCGTACAAATATGCTCGATACAATGGATGTATGGATTGTTGTGAGTTGTGAGAGCCCCCAATAAAAATCTTTTAATTAACCCCCCAAAAAAATGCTATATGGGCAACAGCATCAAAAAATAGGGTAATGCATAGAGAAGCAACTAGATAGCTGTAAAAAAAGCAGACTCACTGCCCTCAAGTTGATTGCCACCCAAAATCAGCTCTCCATTGAGTTTTCAGGTCTGCCCATAATTACAGGAGCAGACAGCCTCTCTCCTGTGACTAGAGATTTTTTTTATAGACGGTTTTTTCCACCCTTTTAGAGCCAAGTAGTTCATACTTAAGATGCCAGCTCTAGAGAAGAAGTTCTATCTGTGTCAGCTCTGGGCAGCGTCTTTGTCTCTGCCACTTCAGGTCCTTGGCTCTTATTTTCTGCTTTTTGATAAATCATTTTATTGGGGGTTCATACAACTCTTACCACAATCCATATATCCATCCATTTTGTCAAGCACGTTTGTACCTTTGTTGCTGCCATCATTCTCAAAACATTTCTTTTCTACTTGAACTCTTGGTACCAGTGCCTCATTTTTTCCCCTCCCTCCCTCATGAGTCCTTGATAATTTATAAATTATCATCATTTTCCATCTCTCACACTGTCTGATGTCTCCCTTCACCAGCTTTTCTGTTGTCTGTCCCCCAGGGAGGCAGTTATATGTAGATCATTGTGATCAGTTTCTTCCTTTCTCCCCCATCTTCCCCTTACGTTCCTGGTATTGCTGCTCTCATTATCGGTACTAAAGAATTTATCTGCCTGTGTTTCCAGCTCTTATCTGTACCCATGTACATCCTCTGGTCTAGCTGGATTTGTAAGGTAGAATTGGGTCATGATAGTTAAGAGTGGGGGGCATTAATAAACTAGAGGAAAGTTGTATGTTTTATTGGTGCTATACCGCACCCTATTTTCTTCCTGTGACCCTTCTGTAAGGGGATATCCATTTGTCTACAGATGGGCTTTGGGTCTCCACTCTGAACTCCCCTTGATTCACAATGATATATATTTTTTTTGTTCTTTGATGTCTGATACCAGGTCCCTTCCACAACTCATGATTCCACAGTCTGGTGTGTTTCTTCCATGTGGACTTTGTTGCTTCTTAGCTAGATGGCACTTGTTTGCCTTCAAGCCTTTAAGACTCCAGACACTATATCTTTTGATAGCCAGGCACCATCAGTTTTTTTCACCACATTTGCTTATGTACCACTTTGTTTTCAGTGATCATGTTGGGAAGGTGAGCATCATGGAATGCTAGTTTAATAGAATAAAGTGTTTTTGCATTGAGGGAGTGCCAAGTAGAGGCCCAATGTCCATCTGCTGCCTTAGTGCTAAACCTGTAAATATATGCACATAGATCTATTCCCCATTGTCATATGTAGATATATTTACTATATATATATGTATGTATGTATATATATATGCCTGTATTTAGACTTCTAGAAGTGTCCTTTGCCTCCTAGTTCCTTTATTTTCTTTTACTTTCCTCTTGTCCCACTATCATGCTCAGCTTTCATTTGGGTTTCAGTAATTCCTCTCGGTTTCATTGACCTAGATCAAGCCCTACCAGACCTTCTGCACCCTTCTTGCCATGAATTTCAGATCACTTGTTCCCTTGTCTCAGGAGTGGTTAGCACCCACTTCCTTTCCCTTGCCTTCCCCTCTCCCACAGCCCCGCAGAATCATCAGTTCCGGTTGTTAGCTCCTCCAGAATGTTTACCCCACACTTCTTATCTAGATAGACCCGCAGAGATAATAAAATGCACCGAAGACAAAAGAGTAGAACAAAGCAACAAAGGAAAAGAAAACAGGGCTGAGCCCCAGTGGTGTAATTGGTTGAGTGCGGGACTGCGGCCCGGGGGCTTGGTGGTTCAAATCCAGCGGCGGTGGCTCTCAAGAGTAGCGTTGGGTAGCTCCCACGACCACCAGACGGCAGTGATGCAACACCCCCCCCCCCCAAAAAAAAAAAAAGAAAAGAAAACGACAACAAAAAAACCAAAGCTTGTAAGTAGTTCAGGGTCTGTTGGTTGACATGTAGGAGTGTTTTCCTGTCAAGTCTGATGGGCACCATGCCCTGGCACTGAAGTCTAATTTTGGTACACCCTCGTGCCTTCTTGTCCTGCTCCCTTGTTCTGTTGCATGCCCTTAGTGTTTTGCCTCGGTGTGGTGGGGTCAGTGAGGGACATTGTGTCTGTGAGGATTACCTATGGTCCTCTCTGTGTTTTGGCTATTCTGAGCAGGGATGTCATCCTCAGGCTTGGTGGGTCAGGCTGTGCTCCACTCTCCCTTCCCCTCCCTTCATTTGCTCCTGTGTGCTCTGATCAGACACGTCCCTCTCCCTGAGCTGTAGCTTCAGTGCTGTCCTCTGAAGTGAATTCTCCTGTGGGGAGGGGAGGAGGGCGCTGTCCACGTAGTTGGGATTGGGTCCAGCCCCTCAGACCTCTTTCCTGCTTTCCTGCTTCATGCCGATTTGTTGCATTCACATCTTGGAGCACTGGGTTAAAGTCTGGTCCCTCTTTCCCTGTGAAGATATCAACAATAGCCTACCCTTGGGTGGGTTAGTGCCCTGTTCCCCTCCTACCCATGTCTTCCCCTGCTCTTCCCTTTCTGGTTGGCTGCCATATGTACCCCTGGATTTGGCCTGGCCCCTGCCATACTACCTGGACCTCATCCCAGGAATGTTTGTATACAATAGCTTTTTTCCTATACCCCTTTTATATTTCCAAGCTTACCTCAGCAGATTCATGTTCTACTTGCCCTTTGTGCTTGGCTTACTTTATTTAGCATAATTTCCTCCAGTTCTTTCCATGCAGCAATGTGCTTCATGTGTTCATCACTGCTTTTTAGGAATGTGTAGTACTCCCTTGTATGCTGTACCACAGTTTTTAATCCATTCATCTGTTGATGAAAATTTGAGTTTTCAATTTCTTGCAGTTGTGGATTGTAAGTCTGGCCATGGTTTTTTTCTTGCCTCTTCTGGGTATATGCCCAGTCATATGGTGCCTCAATTTCCATCTGTTTTAGATATTGCCAAGTCTATTTCCTTAGTGGCTGTACATGCCTACAGGTCCACCAGCAGTGGATGAGAGTTCCTATCTCACCATAGTCCCTTCAACACTTGTTGCTTTCTGATCTTTTTAATTGGACTATCTCTGAGGGTGTTAGGTGGAATCTCAGTGTTGTTTTAATTTGCATTCCTCTTATTGCTAATGATCGGGGACTAGTGCTCATATGTTTATTGGCCATTCAGATTTCTGCCCTTGTCAAACTTGTGTGCAGGTCCTTTACCCACCGCCTCAGTGGGCAATTAGTTTTTTTTCTTCTTGGAAGCTAACAAGTATTGTAGATTTTAGTGAAAAGGTCTTTGTCTGGTGTGTCATTGCTAACAATATTTTCCCAGTCTGTGGACTCTTTCTCTTGGTTGTTGGGGGGCATCACTGCTCTCCGGTGGTGGGAGTAGGAAGCCCAGCCCCACGGCTGGAATTGAACCTCCGTCCCGTGGACTCTTTATTACTTGCTTGGTGAATTCTTTCAATGTACACAGTGTTTTATCTTCAGAATATCCCACTTGTCATTTGTGACTCATCTGTATTTGTGTCCTTCCCTGTTTCTGATAGCCTATATATTCCCTGAGCCAAAGTTCCCAGGTTTGTCCCAATTTTCTCATTGATGGCCCTAATAGTTTGCAGATTTACCTCAAGGTCTGTGATCCACCTTGAGTTTATTCTTGTGCATGGAGTGAAATAAAGGTCTTATTTTCATTTTTCAGCAGGTAGATAGCCTTTTTTTTCCAGCACCACTTGTTGAAGAGGGCATCAGCTTCCCATTTGATATTTTTGGGGCCCTTACCAAAGATCAGTTGTCTGTATGCTGATGATTTTATTTCTAGGTTTTCCGTTCTTTTCCATTGGTCTGAGTATCTGTCATACCAATACCATGCGGTTTTGACCACTGTGGCTGTATAATATGTGCTAATGTCAGGTAAAGCAAACCCTCCCACTGTGTCCGTCTTCTTGAGAAGTTCTCTGCTCATTCTGGGCATCTTTCCTCCATATGAAATTGGTAATCACTTTTTCCATTTCTGTAGCTGTAGTGGGATTCCCTTGGGCAGAGCTGGCATCTTTACTGTATTGCATCTTCCAGTCCATGAGTATGAGATATTCTTCCGTTTGTTGAGGTCACTCTTGGATTCTTATAATAGTATTCTATAGTTTTCCTCATACAGATCCTTTGGGTTTTTTGTCAGGTATGTCCCTACATGTTTTAATTTGTGTTTGGCTGTTGTGAAGGGTGCCATCTTTTTGATCTCTTCTTCTATGGTCTTGTCTGAAGTATGTAGCAGTCCGATAGACTTCTGTTTGTTGATCTTGTATCCTGCCACTCTGCCATATTCCTCTATTTTTTCCAATACTCCCCTTGTGGAGTTTTTGAGATTTTTGTATATATAAAATCATATCATCTGTGAATAATGATAGTTTCACCTCTTTCATCCCCAAGCAATACCTTTGATGTCTTTTCTTTGCCTTACGCTGTTAGCTAAGACCTCCAGTATTATGTTAAATTAGAGTGGGGACAAGGGGCATCTTTGTCTGGTCCCCTTCTCAATGGGATTGTGTTCATCTTTTGTCCATTGGCTATCACATTGGCTGTTGGTTTTTCATACATACATTGTATTATACTGAGTTTTCCTTTCATTCCTATCTTCTTGAGTATCTTAAGCAGGAAGTGGTGTTGGATGTTGTCAAATCTTTTTCCACATCTATTGACACTGTGTTAGTCCGGATAGACTAGAGAAACAAAATTCATAAACACTCATGTGTATAAGAAAGAGGTTTAGTGCTCACTTCAGCAGCACATATTCTAAGAAAGAGGTTTATATGCAAGAACAATTGCACATTGAGAAAACATCACAGCCCAGTCTAGTCCAAGATCATAAGTCTGATATTAGCCCCTACGTCCAATACCAATCTATATAATTCCTCTTCAAGGGCTGAGCCCTGGTGGTGTAGTGGTTGTGCGCGGGACTGCGCCCCACTGGGACGGAGGTTCAATTCCAGCAGTGGGGCTGGGCCTCCTACTCCCACCACCAGAGAGCAGTGATGCCCCCCCCCCAAAATAATAATAGTAATAATTCCTCTTCAGACTTACGAAGCACACATACAATGACACCAGGACAATCACAGGCTAGTGTGTGCAGTCTTGTGTATCCAGTGGTGGTAGAAGCATTTTAGCACTGACAGGGGTCCGCATTGGTTCCTGCAGTTTCCAGGGCTCAGGGTCTATCAACATGTTATGTGCCTTGTTAGCTGCAATGTCTCCTAGGAAGTGAGTGAAGATATAGTGTCTGCCGCCTTCAAGAAGAAATTACCACATTTCCTTGAATTCTCAGAGAAGGCCATGCCCACAGAGGTCTCATTGGCTAGTTTCAGATTGACAGGTTAGACTCCACCCCTACACCCTTAATACTCAAATTTACACCAGATTAAGTGACTGCCGCAGATATTATCATGTGATTCTTAGAGTTTTTCATGTCAAATGATACTAATGGTCTTTCATATGATGAACCATCCCTGCAACCCTGGTATGAATTCCACATTGCCATGGCGAATTATTTGTTTTATATACTTTTATATACTTTTGTATATACTTATGTATATACTTTTCTATTGGCCAGCATTTTGTTAAGGATTTTTACATTGATATTCATTAAGGATATTGGTCTGTAGTTATCAATTCTCCTGGGATCCCTACCCAATTTCAGTATTAGAGTTTTACTAGCTTCATAGAAGTAGTTCTGGAAGAGTTTCTGTAGGATTGGTGTCAGTTCTTCCCTGAATGCTTAGTAGAATTCTCCTGTGAAGCCATCTGGTCCAGGGGATCTTTTTGTTGGTAATCCCTTGATAATCTATTGCCATGGATCTGTTGAGATTCTCAGCATCCATCGGGGATTGCTAGGGAGGCCCTGTTTTTCCAAGAATTTGTCCATAGCTTCCAAGTTGTTGATTGGAAAGCAGTCTTTTTGTTGTTGTTGTTGGTCATCACTGCTCTCCAGTGGTGGGAGTAGGAGGCCCAGCCCCAGTGCTGGAATTGAACCTCCATCCCAGTGGGCCGCAGTCCCGCACACAACCACTACGCCACTGGGGCTCAGCCCTGGAATGCAGTCTTTTGTAGTACTGTGTAATTATCTTTTTTATTTCATTAAGGTCAGTTGTAATGTCTCCTTTGTCATTCTTCACCCTTGCTATTGAAATTTATATCTTCTTTTCTTTGGTTAGGTTTGTCTGTCAATTTTTGTGTATCCTTTCAAAGAACCAATTTTTGGGGGGGAGCATCACTGCCCTCTGGTGGGAGTGGGAGGCCCAGCCTTCCTCTTGGAGAGCTGCTGCTGGATTTGGATCACCACCATGCCAGTGGGCCGCAGTCCCGCACTCAACCACTACACTACCGGGGCTCAGCCACAAAGAACCAATTTTTAGCAGCTTTAATTTTTTTTCCACAGTTTTCTTATTTTCCCTTTCCTACATCTCAGACCTGATTTTTATTATTTCTTTTCTTTTGCTATTAATAGAATTGCCCCGTTGACTCTTCTCTAGTTGCTGTAAAATTTGTGCCAGCATATCAATCTTAAGTCTCTCTTCCTTTTTCATGTGTGCATGTATTGCTCTGAAGTTTCTTATGACAACTACCTTTGCTCTGCCCCATAAGTTTTGGTACATTGTGTTCTCATTCTGGTTGGTTTCTAGAAATTTCCTAGTTTCATCTCTGATCTGGACCAGTACACTTTTTTTTTTTTTTTTTGCAAAAGTACAAAAGGAGTTTATTTTCCTGCTTAAGCTAGGTCTCACTCCTGCAGCTACCCAGCATAGCAGGGACCCAGCGTCACACGTGCAGAAAGAACACCCTTGTTTTTTTCACCTTCCTTTTGTTGATTTCCAGTCTTATGGCACAGTAGTCAGAGAAAGAGGTCTGTATGATACCAATGTGCTTTAATTTATGTAGATTCGACGTATGCTCCAGCATGTGGTCTATCTCTGAATAGGTGCCATGTGGGCTAGAAAAGAATGTGATTTTTTAAATATATTTGAGTGAAGAGTTCTGTATATATCTATCTGGTCAAATTGTCTAATTGTAGTGTTTAGATCTCTAGGCTCCTTATTGAGTCTCTTTCTCTGTGATCTCTCGTTCTCAGAGAGAGGTATATTGTTGAGCCTTTGCTTTTTTTCATCTTTTAGAGCGTTTGGTTGATGTACTTAGTAGGCCTCTCATTCACGGAATATTTGTTTTAAATGCTGAGAGGTTCTTTGTCTACTGTCCCCTTGAGTATTATATAGTGTCCCTCCATATCTCTTTTTATGGTTTGCACTTTGAGGTCAATTTTATCTTAGATTAGGGTTGCAACCCCTGCTTTTTTGAATTGCTGCTTGCTTGGTATGTTTTTCTCCATCCTTTGATGCTTGGCCTATTTTGGGCTGTAGTCTGGAGATGTGTTCCCTATAGGTAGCAGATTGATGGGTTGTGTTTTCTAATCCAGTCTGCTAGCCTCAGTCTTTTAATGCCTGAGTTCAGGGGGCTGTTTTCTTTTTGTTAATCTCTGGGTAGGATTGTTCTATGTGGCGATCTCTTATTTGTGCTCAGTATTCTTTGAGTTTTTCCTTGTCTGGGAAGACTCTTACTTCTCCATCCATCTTGATAGATCATTTTGCTGGATAGAGTATTCTTGAGTCTGCGTTATTTTCCTTCAATTTTTGGAATATTACTCCACTCTGTCCTCTTCATCATAGTGTCTGCTGATAGGTCTGAGCATAGTCTTATTTGGGAACCTTTATATGTGATTGCTTGTTTTTCCCTAGCTGCTCTCATGATCTTCTCCGTATCCTCAAAGTTAGATAGTTTAATTCTTAGGTACCTTGGTGAATTCTTCTTGGGGTTTGATCTAGCTGGTGTTCATTCAGCCTCCTGAATGGTTGCCTGGTTTTCATTCATTAAGCTGGGGAAATTTTCCTACAAGAATTCTCTACTTTTTTTTTTAGATTTTTTTTGGGGGGAGGGGGCATCACTGCTCTCCAGGTGGGAGTAGGAGGCCCAGCCCCACTGCCGGAATTGAACCTCCGTCCCAGTGGGCCGCAGTCCCGCGCACGACCACGACGCCCCCGGGGCTCAGCCCGAATTCTCTACTTTTCTATTGTGTCTTCCTCCAGTAATCCAATTTTTCTGATGATGTTGTTCTTCGTAGCATCCAGTATAGCTCTTAGACTTTCTTCATCTTCCCTGATGATCTTATTAGAATTTTGTTCACATTTGTTAACGTCTTCTTGGCTGTGCTCTAAAGTCAATGGTGTAGCTCTCTGCCCCCTCTAATTGGCTGGCGAAGTCCACACGTCTGCTATTAGCTTTTGCTATCTCATACCTAAGCTCTTGTACTTCCATTTGGTATGTGGTCTCTATTTCCTCTATGAGTTCATACTTTTTCTGTATTGTTTCCCTTATATCCCGTACCCGTATGGCTCCAAGCAGCCTTCTGAGAGTTTCTTTCTGTGCCAGGTCAGTATCTGCTTCTAGGTACTTTGGTAGGTTCAAGAATCTTCTGTCGTTGCTTTCTGTTTCTTTTTCTGTTTCTTTTTCTCTTTTTTGAAATCATTGGGCCTGATTGCAGTTTGCGTTGCATTGTTTTAAAGGAGCCAGATGCTATTTTCCAGGGAATTGATGAGCACTGGGATTTTTCTGGGAGACTCACAGGCATGTGTTCTTTGAACAACCCGAGCCTAACTGTACTGTGGAATTGGGCTACCACTTATCGTCCTGTGGCCTCACTCCCTAGCCAACCAGTTTTCTGTCATTTGGATGGTTCTCTCAGGGGACGCTGGTGGGTGGTTGTGGACCCGCACAGACGGAGTTACATTAGGCGATCTTACAAGAAGCCGTGATGGTGTGGCCCCTGGTAGCTTGGGGGTGTCACAGAGGGCCTGCAGGGGTGCCTGCTGCAATGGGAGTGTCACAGAAGGCAGGAAGAAGGTGGATGGGCGAAAGGAGGCGGACAGGCTTTCCCCAGCCTCAGGTGACGCTGCATTAGAATGTGCTGCTCCCGCTCTCCCAGCTGGGTAGAGGGCAGGTGTAAATGGCCTAGGCTAAGGACAGTGGCCTGGAGGTTGGTAGTGGCTTGTGAGATAAAAGGGAAGAGAAAAGGGAAAAAGCAGTTCACGGAGACTGAGCGAGAGAAGAGAGAGAAAACCAAAGTAACAGTATAGCTGAGCCCCACCCCTGACAGTGGGCGTAGTGCTTCAGACCCTGCCTGGAGACTGCAGCACACTGGCTGTGATGTTAACGTTTGGGCCAGCTCCAAGTGGTCCCAACTGTGGCTGAGACTGTGGCGGGGTGAAGGTTAGATCATAGCTTGCCTCCACCATGGTAATCTAAAAGCCCCAGCTCCCCTACACCGAGCGTATCTGGGCCTACTTATCTTTATGACGCTGCTCCTGCCACCTGGCGGTGTGCAATTTCCCTCTGAGTGACCCTCCTGCACTGACTTCTCCAGAGTCCTTCGGGTGTGTGTTACTTAGTGGCCATCTTGCCGGAAGTTGTAACTAGAGATTTACAGTGTGACTATTTTTCTAGAAATTGAGCCTTTTGGGCTCTTTTTTCCCCCCCTCTGGGTATATGTATCCGTATCCTCGAACAAAATTGTCGCTTCGTCCCGTAGTTTTCTTGCACGATTTCGCCCCCTCCCACCAAGTGATAGGATTTGTCCAGCGTTTCATGCCTTTCTTTCTGTTTAGGAAAATGCCAGATCTTTCGGAGAAGCCGAAAGATGAGCGCAGGGTCGGCTGGTGGTGACGGTTGTCATCGCGTCGGTCCTGACGCGCCGTGAACTGTGCACAACTGAACGAAACATCACCAGGCCCTGTGCCAGCCTCACCGGTGTCCTCGTCCCCACGCCCATTGTTGTCGCCACCGTGGCAACCCCTCTCGTTGGGGGTCTTCCGCTTCTTGGCTGCCCCTCTTCCTTGTACCAAGCAAGCGTGGTGTCCTTCTCCGGGAACTGGTCCCCCCTGACCAGATGCTCAAAGTCTGTTAGAGGGAGCCCCGCCATCCTTCGTTCTCAGGAGCCCTCTGGCCACATTTCTTCCAAGACAGACAGCTTGATCCCATGGAACGCGCCATGTTCTTCACCAACCACTATCCAAAGCACCTTCTTCAGGCTTCCTTAGTCACTGTCCAACTTCCGCATGGTTGTGAGGCAACGGAGAATACCCTGGCTTGAAGAACCGTGGTGGTGCAATGTTTAAGCATTTGACTGCTACTGGAGGGTCAGTAAGTAGTTCACATGCCTCTGCCGTTCCGTGGGAGAGAGACGTGGCAGGCCGTTTCTTTAGATTGACAGCCGCGGAAACCCTGTGGGGCAGATCGGCTCCGTCGTAACATCTCTGGGGCACAGGGTTGACTGGACGGCAATGAGTAAGACCTCTCTGGGTTTCAGCGTGTCAAGGAACGGTCACACCGAAAGCCGTCTTGAAGAATCGCTTCCAGGTTTTCCAGTGAGTGAGTGCAGTCATGTTGTTGTCGGGTCACGTCAAGGCGGTCCTAACTCCTAACCCTCCACCAGGACACTGCCTGCTGTTGCACCGTCCTCACAAGAGCAGGCTTCGGCCCCTTGTTGAAGCCGCTGTGGCAGTCCCTCTCCTGCGGGACCCCTCTCCTTCCCCCTTACTCCCACAGGGGCTCTGGTAACAGAATGGTTCTGCCTTGGGTTGTTAGGTCAGCACTTCAAAGCCACCAGCTGCTCCATGCTTCCTACTCCGGTCACGGCCTTGGAAACGCAGGGCCGGCTCTGCCCTCTTCCGGAGGGCTCTCTGTTCACTTCTCTGTCAGTCAGCCCAGACCCGACGGCAGTGACGTCCCACTTTACCAAGCACGGCGATCTTTTCCACGACGTCCCGGTGGCTCCTGATTGCAGGTCTGCGGTGCAGGAGATGGAGTGTCACTGACCTTGATTCTCAGGAGCATTCTGGCTGTGCTTCTTCCAAGGCAGAGAGCTGTGTGTTCTTTGGGCGGTCCGTGGGACGTTCAATCTTCCTCACCAGCTCCATAATGTACCTGCATCTGTTCTTCTCCAGTGAAGAAGACTTGAGAAAGTCACAGCAGAAGAGGAGCATATAGTGTCAGTGCATTTTCCCTTCGCATTGGGAGCGGGTGCCCCGTGGAGGCGTAGCCATGGGTTTAAGCCAAGTCCAGTGCTGGCATGCTCACACCTGTCTCTTTGTCGCAGTGCCTGAGAAGTGTCTGATAGAAGTAGGTGCTCGCGTATCCAGCTCCTTTGAGCACAGGCTAATTGCTGTTTTGTCTATTTTGCATACTTGTAACCTGCTTCTTCTCGAAGTAAGCATCTCCTCATGCTTCAAAAGCCAGCTGGCATGTTTCCTCTTCGGGAGGTCTTTCTCTGACCCCCAGTCAACAAGCGTTCCCATGGAGTCTCCGGACTGTCTCTGAACACACTCCACTGGACCTTTGTCTCTGATAGCAGCAGCAGTTGACGTTTATTGAACATCTGCTAGATACCAGGCACTGTTCTGTGTACATAAGCTGTGGTAACTCAGTCCTCATCCCAACCTAGGCTCTCTGGTCACAGAAGCTAAATAACTTCCCAAGGACCTCCCCCGCCGCGAATGGCAACACTGGACTTGAATTCAGCTCACATTTCCCTCAGAATGAGGAGTCCCTCAGCTCGTCCCCTACTTTGAGCCTATGGGCATTCCCCGATTACAAATGATGAGGGCAGTTCCTAACTGTCTTTTAGATCTTGAGAATTGGTCAGTCCTTAGTTGGCCTACCTTTTGTGTAAGAAAAAGCTCACAGCGGTTTCCAGGATTTCAAAACCGCAGGGGCAGCAAGCGGAGGTCCCTGGGACGCAGCATCTGCAGTGAGTCGCCGTTGGTCCAGTTCTTTCCAAGGGAGGGCACATCGACACAGCATGCAAGGGCGAGGAGGGCTTGTCCCTGCACCGGACATCCGTGGGCTGGGTGCGGCCTGCACGGCTCTTGAATTTGGGAACGACGTTTGACTCCTCTGTACGCTGAGGCCGATGGGACACCTGGCAGGGTCTCAGCTAGGGCCCAGTGACTGCACCACTGCTGCGTATTTACTCAGCTCTCTGTGCGGGCTGATTGCTTTTGACAGCTGTAATGGGTGAATTTGTCAATATTTGCCTCCCTGGACCAATGAAGGGGGCCCTGATGGTGCAGACAGTCGAGGGATCAGCGGCTAGTGGAAAGATTGGCAGTTCAGAGCTACCCACAAGCACCTCGGAAGAAAGGCCTGGAGATCTGTTTCCCACAGGTCACAGCCTTGAACTAGAGCAGTTGGGCGCTGCCCACATCAGGGCGCCAAGGGGCAGGCAACCACAACAGCATCTGAAGGTGTGATGAGGGGAGCCCTCCCCCCAAGAGAGCATACGGATTTGTCTCATCTTTTTCTCTGTGTGCGTGCATGTGTGTGTGTGTGTGTGGTTTCTCTCCTCAGAGAGGTGGAGAAGGCCAGTCAGAAAGCCGCAGAGCAAAGGAAAATTAACCACAGATACGTGCCCCGGTCAACCTTCAGGAGTGACTACAGTGACTGGAGATCCAAAGGAGACCATTGCAGAGAGTCAGAGTTTCTGTTAAGGTGTGTTCAAGGTCAAAGATGGGGTGGGGTGGGGGCAGCTCCACGTGCAGACAGCTTAGCAGATTCCTGATACACAAACCGATGGTTCGTCTAAAGCCCAGATGAGAACTTGGGCAGAGAGCCAGAACTGGTGGTCAGGAAGCCATGTGGGAGTAGGTGTCTGCGCTGGCCGACCGTAGGATGACTACAGAGTGCTCTGTGTTGCATGTGGGTAGGCGCAGTATCAAGGTTCTTAATTGCCAGAGGGCACTGAGTCTTCTTTTCTTTTCTTTTCTTTTTTTTTTTTCTGAAAAGGAGGCAGTAGGCCATCTAAGTTTAGGGATCTGTGATCTAGAACAGTGGCTCTCAACCCTTCAATACAGTGCCTCATATTGTTTCCTTCCGCCCCCCACCGTAAAATGATTTTCTGTCATTTTGCTACTGTTATGAATCAGGCGACCTCTGTGAAAGGGCCATTGGACAACACCTCCCCCTCCCAAGGGGTCACGACCCATAGGTTGAGAACCACTGGTCTAGGAGCAGGAAAGAGCTCTCCACACAAAGAGAACATTCGATCAGGTTTCATAGCCCATGAGGTGGAACTTCAAGAAGAAAACAAGCCAGTTGATATGGAATTGACTCTGTCTCGTGGCCCAGCAGCATGGGACAAACAGTGTCCAGTTGTTGATTTTTCAGAAGTCGACGACCAGGCATTTCTTCCAAGGTCCCCTCAGGGGCCCTCAAACGTCCACCTATCTCCCCTTCCAAAGGGAACAAAATGAGAAGTGGTCTTTTTGTCTGGTCAGCAAGGTGGGGAGTCCCAGCCAAGGCTGTTGATGGGTTTGTAGACTCTCTTTCCCTGCACCGATCGGGAGTCCAGTGACAGGTTGGAAAACATTACTGATTTTTTGAACCCATCTTTGTTTCTGTCTCCACCAAAACAATAAAAATCCCTATAGGTTGAAAAGCAATGAATAAGAAACCCACCTGGATTGGCCAGTCCCTTCCCTCATCCTTCAAAGCCTAGAGAAGATTCGGAGATTTGTACAGATGCGTGGAATACCTGTGGTAGGTAAGGAGGGTGGCAATGCCGTCTTGTTGCCATGTGGTCAGAAGGCACCCACCCCTGCACCGTCCTCTGAGGGTTGAGCCAGTTCATCGTGCCCAGGGCCTGCCTTTTTCCCCTCTCGCTGCCCCTTTACCAAGCATGATGTCCTTCTCCAGGGACTGGTCTCTCCCGAGAACACATCCAAAGTAACGTGAGACAGTGTCTCACCCTCTTTCCCTCTCAGGAGCCTTCTGACTGTCCTTTTTCCAGGACAGATGTGTTGATTTTTTTTTTATTATTTTAGCATCACTGCCCTCTGGTGGGAGTAGGTGGCCCAGCCTTGCTCCTACAGAGCTGCTGCTGGATTTGAACCTCTAAGCCAATGGGCTGCACTCAACCACCACGCCACCGGGACTCAGCCCTATAGATGTGTTGATTCTTTTGGCAGCCCAGGGTCCACTGGCGGTTCTGTTCCAGCGCTGGGGTTCACATTCTAGCAGGAAGAGAATGTGGTGGCCCACGGCTGGCAACTGGCTATGTGCTCTCGGTTCCCAGAGATGGGACGGGGTTGCGTGGTGGTTTTTCCCAGGTGGAGTGAAGGGCCTGGTCCTTGGGTCACCATGTTTCTGCATACCTCGACCCTCTCACTCACTCACTCCCTCAGTCGACTTAAAGTATGAACCAGAGTCTCTCGATTTAGAATGGGGCAACGGCGACCACCCCTTCTGGACTCTGCTCTGGGCTGAGCATGAGCGTGGGGGGGGCAGGTTGCCAAGAGGCCCTCGGGGAGCTGTCAGGCCAGCTCAGCAGGGAGGGGTTGCTGTTGTCGGCCGTGGGAGTGATTCTCCCTCGTGTGGTCACCCCCCTGTGGCCAAGAACTGCCCCGTAGGTTTTGAGGGTTTGTTTCTTCTTTTTTTTTTTTAATGTGGAAACCTTTATCTTGGCTTTTTTAACAATGTGATTGATCTTGTTAGGTTTTTTAATAGCAGTGGGCTCATAAATCTTTGTCCCTTTGTGGTTGACTGACTTCACTCGGCAAGTTGTTGCTGTTGCTGTTGTTGTTGCTGGGTTCCACTGAGGTGGTTCCGACCCATAGCGACCCCCTAGGCAACAGATCCGTCCTGTGCTGCGCTCACCACCGGTCCCACGCTCGAGCCGGGCTCTGACTCTCTGTATCTCTCTTCCAGCGGAGGCCTGTGTGTGGTACCGAACGCCATCTCGGAGAGAAGCAGCAGAGCGAAACGAGTTAGGCGTGTTGCAAGGCGAGGCCCCTGGAACCATTTCCAGGCCCGAGGACAAAGCCTGGCAGAGTGCGCTCTTGCCCTGGGCCACAGGCCGGGAGGCACATAGGAATTAAGACCCTGCGTTCACACATTAGCTGATGCTTTCCTTCAGTTGACTATTATGGGTGACCTCGTGGGACACACAACGTGGTCCCGCACTGCTGCCAGGTCGACTCGGAGGCGTCGTGACCCTTGTAGGGCAGAGTGGAACTGCTTCGTAGGACTTAGGGGGTGAAATCTTGACGATAGCAGACAGCCTTCTCTCTCTCCTACAGAGCAGCTGGTGGGTTTGAACCACTGACCTTGCAGTTAGCAGCCCAGTGTCGAACTTACTGTGCCACCAGGGTTTTTGACAACCTTACTGGGTAACCTAGTAGTGCCATTTGCGGGGGGCTTGGTCTTGGCTGGAGTTTACTATGTGCTGGGAACCCTGGGAAAAGCCTTCTGAGATGTAATCCCATCTAACCCTCCTGTCCAGCCCCCTCCCCGCCCAAGTGAGTGCCACTGCCTCCCTTTAAAAGGATGTGGGCCTGACAGAAGGTGGGCACGTATCCTGTGCCATCCCTCTTCCCCACCTGTGGTTCCAGAGGTGGCTAAAGACATGGCCCCAGACTTGAAAGAGAGAGAAAACTGTACACTGGTACACATGTGAGTACCTGGATAGAAAGCTGGGTGGAATCAGAAAAACTGAGGGAGGCGAAGCCAGTCTTCCCAGGATCCCTCAGAGAGACAGAGACCTTCCTGAGGCAGAGAACACCAGAAAGGTGTTGACTTGTGTCTCACTGAGTGTGCAAAGGCATTTGCCTGAGCAAGCGGGGGACGGCATGGCTGAGAGTGGGAATTCAGACATCCCACTGTGCTCCTGTGCAGTGGCTCCTAGACCTGGAAGCACTTGCTTGAACAAAAAGAGAGGGTACGGCCTGGTGTAAAATCAGGGAAGGTGTGTGTCCAGGTTGCGTCTTTTTGGGGCTGTACAGAAATGTGTATTCTAACTTAGTTTACAGAAACGGAGGCGTGGCTTTGAAAATAGGTTTCAGTTGGTTAGAAGGGAAGGGACTGGTCTCTTGTCAACAAGTGGGGTTCCTGAATTCCTTGCAGTTTGTCAAGGGTCCTTGTATCCAGGTTCCACTGAACAGAAGGTTCCCAGGGCCAGACACTGGATTCCAAGTGCATGCTGCTCTCCTGCCCAGCCTTCCTTGAGCGGGGTCAGTCTCCAGACTGCTGGGATCTCTCCCTACCATTGTCTTAGAGCAGGAAGATGTGACGCAAGCTGAGGTCGACTTGGGTGGGACTGGCGCTATCTGAGGCATCCTGAAATCTTCACCCCTGAAAGCCGCTTTATCATAGTGAAGATAACCCAATCCTCAGGAACCTCACCGAGTCAGTCCCTTATGCATAGGAAACGTGGACGCCCTATAAATGGGTAGGGAACCCACAGGTGAAATTTTTGGACGGAAACCATGACGGCATTAGCTGTCCATATGGATGATCATGACGTGCCGTGTTCTGTCCGTACAGAAGTCTACAGAATGGACTCTCTGGGGCAGCAGGGTCACGCTCAACTCTTGCATTACCCGGAGCAGCGTGCCTATGCCCAGGGTCCCATGGGGGCCCTCGTAGCAATGCAGTGGGTCAGGGAGCGTCAAGGTAGTGAACTTGCACACAGGGGTGGTGTGCTGCTGCAGCAGGTCCTGCAGAACCTCCCAGGAGACTGGACTTCCACATCACACCAAGGGGCCCAACTGGGAGCAGTGGCCCAGAGCACTCTGCATGCCCTTGGGTCAGGGTCCTGGATGCCACAGCCAGCTAAGGTCAGGGGCATGCGGCTGGCTGAGACCCTCTCCAGCACACCCGGAAGGAATGCATAACTTGAGTTCAGCCTGAAAACACCGCACAATACCAGGGTGCTTAGGCGGCTGGTACGAGAGCCATAAAGACAGCTAAGTCAGCGTCCAAAAAGCACACAGTCAGCCAAGCTGAGGGTCTCCAAGGGCGACGGCAAGTGCGTGGGCTGCTGTAGAGGCAGCCACTGGGGAGGAAGGCAGAGTCCAGGAGGAGATGCTGTTGCTGGTGCAGACTGAAGAGCTGAGAAGTGAATTGTGCAAGGAGTTGCTCCATATTGCAGTCTGTTCCAGACTCCTTGCAACGCAAGAGGACTCCACAGAGAAAGAGGGAACGTAGGTGACCCATGTGGGCCAGGTCAGGAGCTTCCTGAAACCACAGGTCTGACAGAGGCCAAGGGCTCGTGCTTCACTTCTGATCTGGAGTGGTTCCCTTTTTCCGTCTGAGTCCTGGGTAGTTTGGGGGGGGGGGGGGGCGCGGGTGCTGCCCCTGGCTCCTCTCCTGAGATCACAGTCATCAGGCTGGGCTCCAGCCCACACATGCCAGAAGTTGGTGCCAGTGCACAGCTGTAAATCCAGCACTTTCAGTTTGCATCTCCTGTGTCGAGCGTTCTGGGCAAGCAGCAGGTCAAGGCCCTGGAGTGCAGCCTTGAAGATGAGCTGGTGAAACACACAATCCTTTAAAAGAGCCCCAAGAGGGAGCCGTATGACGGGGCCAGTACTGCGCCCTGGCCTTCACTGTCTCACTGTGTCCTTGGGCAACGGCCGCCACGAACAGGGGAGGGAAGAGTTTTGGGGGCAGCCACTCCAGAAAGGTAATGGCTTATGCCTCATTGTGCAACACACACTGGATGGCCAGATCCAGGATCCTGGGCGGGTTCCTGCGGCTCGTGATGATCAATCTGCTCCAAGAGGGATTTTGATCTTTGATCAAGTAGATCCAGTGGATGATAAATCCAAGCTGGGCAGGTCAGATGGCAGACTGCTTCCTCAAACGATGTCGAGACTGACAGAGCAGGAGCGATGGCGAGATTCGGGCTCCAGTGCCGCAGCCTTCAGGTCAGATGACGGGGCTGTAAGTAGTTCGAGGTCTGTCCGTCGACAGTGTTCCGTCTTTGCCCCCTACTCCTTCAGTCTGTTTGCTGAGCCAAGCAGTCCACGAAATTAGGCTGTACGAAGTCATGCGTGGGGTCAGGAGTGAGTTGGTTTCACTGACAACCTGCCATGCGCAGACGGCACAACCTCGCTTGCTGAAAGGAGGACTTGAGGCACTGGGCTGATGAAGATCAGAGGCTGTAGCCTTTACTATGGATCCCAACGCAACGGAAAGAAAACGATTATTTGCAATATTGAAGTTGAGCCTTTCATTTTTTTGGGGGGCATCACTGCTCTCCGGCGGTGGGAGTAGGAGGCCCAGCCCCACTGCTGGAATCGAACCTCCGTCCCAGTGGGCCGCAGTCCCGCGCACAACCACGACGCCACCGGGGCTCAGCCCTGAGCCTTTCGTTTTATTTATACTTGTGATCCACATTCCGGGAAGCAACAGTCAAGAAGACGGGGCACATCTGCCACACAAGACTTCTCTCAGTGTGGAAAAGCTGGCCTCTCACTTGGAGGACCCAAGCCAACGTCGCCTCACAAGCACCGGAGATCGAGATGATGAATAAGACTGAAGAACTGACGCGCCTCTACTGTGGTGTCAGCAGAGACTGGACCGCGGCCCGGGCTGCCAGAGCAACCAACGCATCTCTACTGGAGGAAGCGAGCACAGCCAGAATGCGCCTTCGAGGCCAGGGTGTGGAGACACTTTCGCACCTTCTGGAACCGTCTCTGGGAAAGGACGCCCTACTTGGTACAGTGGATGGGGCAGTGAAAAAGGAAGCAGAAGACCCTCCCCGGGATGGACTCTCACGCAGCAGCGTGTGTGAAGGCAGCTTGGGGTTGAGCAGCGTTGAGGATGTTTGTGCCCGGGGTCCTTTGGAGTCAGAATTCCTTGTTGGCACCTGACCACAAGAATCTGGCCCAGCCGGGAGGTCAGTGAGGGGGGAGGGGACCTCAGTGGTCCTTTAACACCCGAACCACCCATCAGATAAGTGCATTCTTGAGACAGACAGTGCCTCCCACAGATAAGCATCCGCCAAGGAACCCTGGGATAGCTTTAAGTGACTCGGGGAGGGCGGGGGAGAGCGAGGGTCACAGGGAAGGAGCTGGTGTTTTGACGCCATGATAGTCGGAGCTTGGCATCCCTGCCCTGCCCAGTACACGCAGGACCGTGGACTCAGCGGTCCCACCACCTGACCTCTCGGAACGCCTTCTCTCGAGCATGGACGTGGCGTGCCTGCCGAAGAGGGCTCCCCGGGTGGTGACGTGAGACGATTTACACAGGGTGCCGCCGGCGCAGGGATCTCGCTGGCTAGTCCTCACCGGCACTCGTGAGGGTCACCACAGTTGTTAGGAGCGCGCCCACCGCCTGCACAACACCGGGAGGGAGAGTCACTCCCCCAGTGAAGCCGCACTCTGGTTCTTCACCTGGCAGCAAGGGTCTCGGGAGACTTTGGGGTATTTTTGGTCTGAGGCCTCCAGATGACCTCGGGGCAATAGTTTGGTGGGTTCAGCCAGGTCTCTGATGTTGAGAACACGCAGAACAAACAGCAAGTCCACCATTTTCTGTACAATTTAGTGCCACTGACTGCGACAGTTCTCACTGCCTCCCCTGAGACTCCTCCCCTGAGACACAAGCCAACCAGCCTCTAAACTTCCTGTCTAACAGTTTGAGGGGCTGCTGGCAGTTTGAGCCCACGTACACGGACCTTAAAAGAGCACAATGTGCCCCCAATAAAGTGATTTATAAAAAGGGGGGAGGGAGAAAGAAGCGCTTATACCAAGGGCTCAAGGAGAAGTTATTTGAAAATGAAGATGGTAACGAGTACAAATACGCTTGATACAAATGATGTATGGCGTGTTATAAGAGCTGTAAGAGCCCCCAATAAAATCATTGGGGAAAAAAAATGCAGATTTCTGAATCTCACCACAGCTTAAGGTAGGCCTTGAATTTGCATTATTAACAAATTTTCACCACCAATTTGCATGCCCTTTTTAAGCAAAAAATGTTCAGTTAATTTCATGATTGTACTATTGAATTGTATGAGGTGTGAATTATATACCATTAAAGCTTTTTTTTTTTTCAGCAAGTGCTCAAGCTATGCTGATTATAAGAGCATTAATAATGGTTTTCAGAAAACTTCGGGAGGTATTTTTGGATTAAGCTTTAAAGATGACCTCAGGGCGATTGTTTTGGGAATCTGTCAGCCTTGATCTCTCCAAAAGGCGTGGGTTCCATGAGAATTTGAGATCTTGCTCTGTGCTTTCCCTTTGGATCAGATATTTGTGTATCAGAATAAAAATGTCCTTGATGGCAGTCGGGCACCATTCAGTTCTTCTGGTCTCATGGCAGCGGAGGCACTTGTTCATTCACAGGGCGGTTCTCAAAGCTCTCACTGTCCAATCAGCTCCCACTCGCTCCCAATGTCACTTGCACCTGGCCACCCTTTAGGATCCCCTCCTTCGGTGTCGTCTCTGAGAAGCCGCCTCTGACACAGCTCTGCCTAGGTTGGCCCATCTGCCCCTGAGTGCTCCCCAGGCATTTCACCACTCCATACACCCCCATGGTGGCAGCAGTTATCATAATCAATCGCCACTGAGTCCATGCTGACTCATCGCTAGCCCACACATGTCAGAGGAGAACTCTGGGGGTTCCGTGCCTTTTTATTTTTTCAGTAGACCACCAGACCTTTCTCCTGGTGGAAAGAGGCAACTTTGGGGGGACTCCAGTCTCTCAGGTAACAGCCAAGTACATAAACGTTTGGCATCATCACCCAGGGGCTCCTAGTGAGAGCGTGTTTTTACTGTCTGTCAGCTCATTGATCTCCACTGCTACCCCATACCCAGAAAAAAGGGGGAAAAAAGGCCCCCTCGTTGTCTAGGTCCGGAACAGACCGCATTGGTGTCTGCCAGGACAGCCGTTTGCACAGCTTGTGCCTGGGCAGACCCTTTGCTGAAATTACTAAGGACTCATAACCACAGGCCTCTTAGGAAGTTAAAGCTGAAAAGATCTGTCTACCCTTTGTAAATTATAGAAGGGAAAATTATGGGGAAGAATTATTTGCCCTTTATAAGGGGGAGGGTGCGGAACACGGGTGGGAACTAACATTTAAAGCGCATTTACTTGTAATGTGGGATAAGGCAAATGAGTAATTGCGCGATATTCTAATCTTGTCATTCCCAGTCTGGCTAAGAACTAGTATTTGCATGGAAGAAAGGAAATTCAGATGTTCAGCTTGAAGAGATTAAATTAAAATCCCGTGGTCCTGATTTTTCTTATTATTATTGTGGAAGAAGACATATAACAACATCTACCACCGTATTTTACAAGGTGTACCACTATTTTATAAGGTGCGTCTCAGTGTTATGAAGTATAGCCACAGTGTTGGGCAACTTACTTTCCGAGGGCTGTTACAAAATCCCACAACAGGAGTAGCCATAAAGAACAGGAATTTTGCACTTGGGAGTGGGGCGGGGGGAGGGGTCCAAGTCAGCATGAAGCTCATGTTGACTTCTCTGAGACCTCAGGGAAGGAAACTAGCATGCTTGTCTCCTAGTTTCTGCCGGCTGCCTGACACCCTGGGCATTCCTTCCTTCATTGCAGCTACAATTGTCACATGACCATGCTTCTCCTTCCCTCCTCTGTCTTCCTTTTCTTTCTTTTTTTTTCCCCCAAGTCAAATAGCTTTATTAACCCCCATGGTCACAGTGTCCCCTTACCACCCAGCTCTTGGTAGGATGGGGACTTCAGGCCACGAGGTGTGCGGACGGTCCATTGTAAACTATAGTACCGCGAGTCAGGCCCTGAGTGGGTGTCCGGGAGCCTCCCGAGGAGGGGTTGCACAGGTCAGGGTGGGCTGAGGCTGGGCAGGCTTGTGGGTCCCTTAGCTGAACAGCCCCAGCCCAACCTTCAAGCTCCCAAACCCAGTGTGAAAGAAATAAAAAAATAAAGTGTCCCGTCTTCTCCCCCTTCCCCTCCCCTTATAAAAACACAAAGTCATCAGAGCTGGGCCTTTTGTCCTTGAGGCGCCCTGAATGAGGGAGCCGTGCAGGGGGGTGGGGGCAGAGGTCACCCAGACTGTGGTCCTGAGCCTGGCCCTCGGCGAGGGTGAACATGGGGTATCTCTCTGTGGCCGAGGAGGAGCCGAGCACCCTGGTCATCTCTGAGCAGCGCCTCTCAAACTCCTTCCCGTCTCCAGCATGGAACCCCACGGTACAGCTTGGGTCCTTCTTGGCGAAGCCCATCTTGCGGGGTGAGGTGCAGTGGAAGGACTCCAGGGGAAAGTCCGCATGCTCTACCTCCACACTGGGCTGGCAGTACTGAGGGTCCAGGTCAAGTAGGAAATTGTCCTGGTAGCCGGTGTGTTGGCTTGCCTCCCACGATGCCCAGGCACGGCTCTGAAGGCAGTCATTCCTTCATGCAGGCACGCACACAGGGATGAGGGTCTCCACCCAGCCACATGGGCACCAGGATGACCACAGACTTCCACTTAGCTGTGGGGTCCGGCCAGGCGGGCCACACCCTCTGCACACTGTGCAGTCCTGAGACGTACACTGCCAGGTGGGGAGGCCTCTAGGCAGCTCTCCACGGCTTTCCTGAGGATGTGGGCGACCAGTGACGGCCCATACCAGTCACCCGTCTTCTTGCCTAAACTCTGCCCCAGCTCCACCAGCCGATGCAAAACAAAGGACGCTTGCGTGTGTGGACAAGCCAGAACACAATTTGCTGGTGCCCGTGCTCCTGCTCCAGCTCTAGGGTGCCCTGGGCCTGGCGTGGGGTGCCCAGCGGGCAGGGCCCTGGTGCTGCCAGGGAGAGGCCAAGTCTGACAGCTCCAGGAGTCCCAGGCCCAAGCCCTTAGCCCCGGTCCAGTCCTCGCCCTGGAAGCACAGAGGTAGATGCTGGAGATCTTGCCGAAGCGCTCACCTGGCTTTTGAAGGCCCAGCCATTCCAGGCCGGCAGGAACTTGGCCTTAAACTTGCCCACCTCACCTGGCTCCCACGGGGCTGTCCTGAGTGGCCCAAGGGCTGGGGGACACTGGCTCCCCAGACCCCACGCCGTTAGGTGCTGCGCCGGGAGGACGATCCACGGCCTGGGAGGAGCGCTGCACCCCGGGGCTCCCCATCTGGCCTTCGCTATTCAGTCCGAGTCCTGCCCGTCCAGGCGCCCGCGGTCTTCCTTTTCTCGGTCTCTACTCAGATGGGATTAAAACCTCAAACCACACTCACCCATTGCCTTCAAACAGACGTCAACTCATTGAGATCCTGCGGGGCAGAGTGGGACTGTCCAGGGGGATTTCCAAGGCGGCTGCCTTGACAGAAGCTAGCTGTTCCCTCTTTCTCCCATGAGGCAGTGGGTTTGAACAGCCCACCTTGCAGTTCGTAGTTGAGCACTGTAACCACATCAGTTGAGCCATCAGATGGCATTGGGACCTACCTCTTTCTTATCAAGCAAAGTCACAGGCCCTGTGTCTTTTCAAAGAACGCAGTCTTACCCATGCCAGCCACACTCACCTCAGTCAAGTTTCAGAGCTGTCATCATCCGTCCCCACTAAGCAGTCACCCTTCCTTCCCCCAGTCCCTGGAAGCCATGTATCTGTCTTCTCTTTCTGTGCTTTTTTCCCATTCTGTACCAACAGAGGGTCTTTTGTCTCTAGCATCTTGTACTTGGCATAATTTCAAGACTCCTCCATGTTGTAACATGCTTCACTGCTTTATTACTTTTCATGAATAATATTCTTCTGTATGGATATATCACATTGTGTTTAGCCATTCATCAGATGATGGACATGGGTTTTTTTCTTGTTGGTCATAATAAATGATACTGCTATGAATATTTGTGTGCCACTTTGTGCATGTGACCATGTGTTGTGGTGGTGGTGGTTACACGTTTCATTGACCTAGAATTTTATACACCAATTGGCATATATATTTCAATTGGTATGTAATAAAACTGGCAATAACAATTTTATTGACATATAATTCACATATCATAAAATTCAAGAAGTCAGTCACATCAAATAAGAGTTGTACTATCCCAT